>JAQQPU010014282.1:0-15195 GCA_029168905.1 Artemia sp. Kazakhstan ARC1039 | reverse complement strand
ATATATATATCGAACGGTTCGTGGTAACGAACTGTAAGTAAAGAGCAACCCAGATCAATAGTAACTGAAACTCTAAAAGATGGAATTTCGATAGCAATATATACAACAAAATCGGATTTTCACCAAAAATCAGACCAAAAAAATTGAGGACAGCTAGGCCCCCTCCCACGCTCATTTTTCCTAAAGTCACCCGATCAAAATTTTGAGACAGCCATTTTGTTCAGCATAGTCGAAAATCTAATAAATATGTCTTTTAGGATGACTTAATCCCCCACACTCCCCGGGGGAAGGTCTGCAAGTTTTGAACTTTGCCCAATGTTTACATATAATATTGGTTATTGGGAAATGTACAGAAGTTTTCAGGGGGGATTTTTTTCTGGTATTTGGGAGTGGGGTCGGGTGTTACGTGGAAGGATCTTTCCATGGAGGAAGTTTGCATGGGGAAGGGATATTGCTATGAAGGGGGCGCTGGATTGTCCAGCATTATTTAAAAAAAGTAATCAGAAATTAAATAAAAAAATAACAACTTTTTCAACTGAAAGTAAGGAGCAACATCAAAACTTAAAACAAAGGAATTATTAGGTATATTATTGAGTTCGCCCCCTAGTCATTAAATCACTAAAGTTTTTTTGTACTTTCATCAGTACTATTTATTCTAATTAAGGGTTTTTGTGATTAAGGGCCATTCTTAAAGAATAAGAACAAAATTTGAACTTTAGCGTAAAGAGCGAGGTATTGACTATGGAGTCGACTCCCTAATATACGTAAAACAAATATACGAATATAGAACTTCGTTACGTAAGTTCATTCGTAAGTTAAGTCAGAACAAAATTTTGAGAAAACCATTTAGCCAAAAAAAGTAAAATTAATAAGTAAATTTCATTTTAATTATTCATGTATGGTGAGCCAAAATCAAAGCATCATTAATTCAAAAATTATCGGAAATTTAATAAGAAAATAAGGTTTTTTAACTGATAGCAAGGAGCGACATTAAAGCTTAAAACGAACAGATATTATTCCGTATATGAAAGGGGCTGTCCCTTCCTCAACGCATGCTTGACTCTGTCTCACAACTTTATTTTTAAAACAACAAAAAAAGTTTAGCGTAAAGAGCGAGGCATTAAGGAGAGGACAGCCCCTTTCATATACGGAATAAATTCTTTTCGTTTTTAGTGTTAATGTTGGTGCTTACTTTCAGTTAAAAACACTTGTTTTTTTTATTTTATTTATATATACAACGTCGCATATCAGTACTGCAGAATTTGCTCTTTTTATGCATTACGATATAAATACAATTCTCTCACTATAAACAATCATATCCCAGCACTATAAAAAAGGAAAAATCAGAATAACCTAAGTAAAGTCTTAGCAACGATAGCCGAATTGTTGTTGCTAAAACCAATTTAAGGTCTTTTATTGCTGAATAGAATATTTAGCATCTCTAGCTTTTCCGCGCATCAAACAAATTGTTGTGTTCACAATGAAAACGGTCCTTTAGTAAATCAGATCGGATTCTTTATCCCCGAACTTTAAATTATATTTTAAAAAAAGTGAGATAATATATTTGCCTCCTAGAATCCACGTTTATCTGGACAAGATGATTCGAAAAGATGATTATCCATATACGATTTTCTGGACTTCTCTAGAGTCGATTATAAACCATTGCTAACAGCTGGACAAAAAAAAAAGCAGAGGTACAGATCACGTTTGCGCCAAACATCTCCTATATGGAACCCCTACTCTTTTTCCCCCATGCCCTACTTTTCCAAATGGTTTTTACAAAAGGAATAGTTCCTGCCTCGTTTTCAACTGGCCGTCTTACTCCTGTCCCTAAAAAAAAATAAACCCCTAAATGAGTGCTCATCATACCGGCCAATAACGGTACCTACAACTTTTTTTAAAATTTTTGAGAAGTTGATAATGCCCGAGTTGGTTGATAAATGTTATATGCCCCCACACCAATTTGGGTTCCAGAAAGGAATAGGGTGCGCTCATGCACTGAAGGCACTGTCGTCAGTTTTGATTGATGCTGATAATTCTGGAGAGCCGTTTGTTCTAGGGAGCCATGATGTCAGTCGTGCCTTTGATTCGATAATTCACGCGCATATCCACACTGAATTGTATAAACGCGGGGTCAGTACCTGTATTATTCGTGCTTTGTATGATATGTATAATCATTTAACTGTCGTTTGTAATCTGCCTGATGGAATAACTACAAAGATAATTATACTTGTTCGTCGAGGAGTAAGGCAAGGCGCCCTTACATCCCCAATTGCGTTTAACAACTGTATTCTTGACGCACAATCTCAAGCAGTTACTTCCTATACTTTAAAAGGGATAGATGTGTCTCTTATTGCTTATGCGGACGATGTCTTTAACCCCAGTCGAACGGTACTGGTGTTTGAGAAAAAATTTTTCCATTTTGAGTCGTGAGTATTCAAAAATGAATCTTAAATTTAACGTTGAAAAGTCAGAAGTGGTACTATTCAACTGGGGACCAGTTCCCGAAGGAGTTAATGTTGATCTTAATGGATTATTGGTTACTCCTAAATTGGAAATGAATTATCTTGGCCTCCCAATTGGCAACTCCCTTAAAGCAACTAAAAAGCTTCTCATTCGCCATTTCCAGCGCCGGACGTCCAGTACCTACGGTGGCATAGTTTCCAATAAACTTCGTTTTAATCGCCACCTGCAACCTAAATTATATAACTCATATGCACTCCCACATTTTTTATACCTTGCACCTTTTTGACGTACCTTTTCGGCAACGGAATCAAATCAACTCCGACGAATTTATTACCGGTATGCTCTCGCCCCCCCCCCCTGGGCAAGTAATTCTTGGGCCAATAGGAAATACGGTTTAATTGGCCTCAATGCTGCCATCGGCAGATGCATTTCAGCTTACAATAGGGGAATAAATGGACACCCATGGTGTTCCCTTTTAAAAGAATAGGTCTTTCACGTTTACTGTTTTTATGTTTATTATATATACTGTATGATTGTCTGGTTTATTATTTTGCTTATGTGCTTGTTTCATACTTTTTATATTTGTTCTGTTCGTGCTTGTCTATGTGCTTGTTACATTAGCTTGTGCTGTCATTTTCTGGTTTATTACTATGCTTGTGCGATTGTTCTATGAGCTTTTATTTCGTTTTATTTGTCATTATCCGTCTTTTCTTTTGCCTTTGTTTTTTCTTTTTTTCTTCTTCTTCTTTTTTTTATGTACTCCGTTCATCATTGTGTTTCAACGGGTTATAAATAAAGTCAATTCAATTCAAATAAGCTTATAATCATATAACCAAAAATACCAAGTGTTATTAAATACATCCTGCTTTCAACATTGTATTTTCACTTCATTTTATCAAACTTTGTACGTTTCTTCCGCAGGACTGATTTGTCTTAACGTTAACTTCCGCAAAGAAACAATCATTATTAAGTTTCGAATCCACTTTTCACTTTAGTCAATCTTGTTAAATCCCCAGCAATGATTTCTAGGTTTCCAAACGTTCCTCAACTTATAACTTTTATTGCATATTCAAAGCAAAGAGTTTAAGAACGGATAAATTTTAAAATTTCAAATAACTTTGTGTAATGGGACTTGTAATTCTAAAGCAGATTTGCTTTCTACAAAAATAAGGTTTGTTCCTAATTTATTTCACTTTGAACTAAGGCACTGTTAGATCTCTAAAGTTTTTTACTAAGAATAAACCATAGGAAGGTAATCATAAAGGTAGTCCAAATCGTGAAATAGACAAAATAGCATAAATAAAGAGGACTAGCTTAATTAAGAATAAGGATAAGTGGCCAAGCGAAAAGCAGACTGGACAGAGCAAGCTGAAAATACCTTTATTAATCTTAGTTCATTAATGTTCTGTGGTCCTTGTAATTAAAGTTAAGTGTGTCAATTTAATTTTAATTGATTTTTAATTTTTAATTGATTTTTTATTTAATTGATCTTCAATTTAAATTTAAGTGTGTCAAGATGAAAAGTCTGTCAATTTGATTTTAGTTTTGTAAATCCATACCAAATAAAATAAAACATTGAAAATGAGAATCAGTGATGAAGTATAAGTCTTTAAATCAAAAAACTAATGTGATTATGATTCACTACATCACAGAAATTACATGGATTAGCCAACGTTTCACATTATCTGCTGCTTAGTGCTTCCCAGTGAAGATTCAAGTGTGGGTTTCTTCAAAGGTCAAAGTAGACTCAGAGTAGGCTAAAGGTTACAGTTTTCTTCCACGCCGCAAACTATTGTTATTATAAGTAAAACAATGGACGTCACCAAAATATTACTTGCAAAAAAAAGAAAGAATAATGAGAAAAAGCCCAAATCTGGTGATCTGAATCTTATACGCTAATGATGGTGTGGTTTTCAATAAGATCACAACTTTTTAGGGGTGTTTCTTCCATTTTTTTTTTTTTTAATCTGACAATTTTTTCAGGCTCTTAGCTTTTGACAGGTAACATAATGGATCTCATGTATTCGGAATCAAACAGTTCGTCATAACGAACTGTAAGTAAGGAGCGACCCGGCTCAATAGTAATCGAAACTCTAAAAAACAGAATTTTGGTATCAATAGATAGACCGAAAGAATTGTGTTTTTATGCTGATTTCAAATGTAAAAGTTCCATCAAGTTGAGTCTTACCCATTAAAAATTACAAGCCTGAGAGCATTTTCGAAAAAGGGAGAAACATCCCCTAAAAGTACTAGAATCTTAATGAAACTCATACCATCAGATTTAGCGTATCAGAGAACCCTACTATAGAGGTATTTATTTCCTATCTGCCAAAAAGGGGAATTTTGAATTTTTTACCAGAAGAAAGATCACAGATGCGTTTTTATTTGTTATTTTTTTTTCTTGCCAGGGGTGATCTTATCGACCCAGTCATCCTAGAATATCGCGAGAGGGCTCATTCGAAGGGAAATAAAACGTTCTAGTTCCATTTTTAAGTGACTGAAAAATTGGATGGCAATTACGCCCCCTCCCACGTTTATTTTTCCCAAAGTGACCCAATCGAAATTTTGAGATAGCCATTTTGTTCAGCATAGTCGAAAAATCTAATAACTATGTCTTTGAGGATGACGTAATTCTCCACAGTTCCTGGGGGAAGGGTTGCAAGTTGTGAGCTTTTCCCATTGTTTGCATACATTAGTGGTTATTGGGAAATATACAGATGCTTTGAGGGGGATTTTTCTGGTTCCTGGAAGGGGGTCAGGAGATAAGGTTACATAGGAGGATCTCTCTATGGAGAAATTTTTCAAGGGAGAAGGGATTTTTCCACGAAGGGGGCATCGGATTTCCCAGCATTGTTTAAAATACGGTCAGAAATTAAACAAAAAAAGCAATTTTTTTCAACTGAAATTAAGGAGCAACATTAAAACTTATAACGAGCAGAAAATATTACGTATATGAGGGCGGTGGCCTCTCCTCTGTAGCTCGTTCTTACGCTAAAGTTTTTCTTTTTACTTCTAACTAGGTTAGGCGTATTATTCTCAACAGCCATTGCGATTCAGGAGTCATTCTTAAGTAACTCGAACTAAAATCAAACTTAGGTTATTATAAGGTTATTATTAGTTAAAAAAGAAAGTAAAATTAATATACAAATTTCGTTTTAATTATTCATGTATGGTGAGCAATCTTCAAAACCTGCATTAATTCAAACACTTTCAGAAATTAAATAAAAAAAGTTTTTTAGCTGAAAGTAAGGAGCGACATTAAAACTTAAAAGAAACAGAAATTTATTCCGTATATGAAAGGAGCTGTTACGGCCTCAACATCCTGCTCTTTACACTGAATTTTGACTCTTTCTCACATCTCTACTTCTTATAACAATAAAAAGCTTTAGCGTAAAGAGCGGGGTGTTGACGAGGGGACAGTCCCTTTCATATACGGAATAATTTCTGTTCTTTTTAAGTTTTAATGTCGCTCCTTACTTTCAGTTTAAAAAAAAAACTAGTTTTTTTTATTTAATAAGCATCAAAAGTCAATTTGTTTGATGCATAAATTCTTATTGAAATTACCTTTTTAGAGTTTTGTAACTATTGGCCCGCGTCGCTCCTTACTTACAGCTCATTACCGCGAACTGTTTATCTGTAAAATTTCGTTTAAGCTTTAATATCTGATCAAAAGATAAATAGTAATAACAAGATTGATTCGCACCTGGTTATGGCATTCTCAGACCAATAGTAAAGAGGATTTCGAATTTAAAATTTTAAAAGAATATTTACTCAACAATTCTCAATTTCATTATCAGTCCCAAATTACCTTTCATTAAGGTTGAATTTACTCTTGACTCAGGAGTAAAAATTGTTTTTCAGGAGTCATGAGAAACTATTTTTACAAGTACATTTACAATTTTTGTTAAGTAGATAACAACATCTGATGAGAAAGTTTTTGAGTTCTGTTTTCGATTAAATAAAAAAACGCAAGTTTTTTTTTAACTAAAACTAAGGAGCAGCATTAAAAATCCAAGCGAACAGAAATTATTCCATATATGAAGGGTTTCCTGCTTTACTTTTTGCTCTTTACGCAAAAGCTGTTGTTTTTTTATTGTTTTTTTTATTACAGGCTTCACGGCTCCATCAAAATTGATGATTTGCCGCTAGTCCTTGTAGATACCTCATATTCTGACACTGAGGTAATTGTTATACCTTCTCTTGAAAAAAATGGGAAGCACTTTTATAAAAAGCTTCCCATTGTAATTAAATGGCCCCTGTGTTTCAGCAGCTATTCCCAGTGCGAAATTTTCCTTCGAAGATTATCCCCAAGAAAGGTACCTCCATTGGAAATCCACCCCAAGCACAAAATTTCTTCCTCCCCCCCCCCAAAAAAAAATGTCTGTATATTTCCCATTAACAAATACTGTCCGTAAACAATGGATAAATTTTATAACTTCCAGGCCTCTCCCCACGGACTATGAGGGGGGGGGGATCATTTTATCGCTAAAGACATATTTATTTGATCTTTCAACTATAATGAACAAAATGACCATCTCAAAGTTTTGATCAGATATCTTTGGGAAATAAATGGGCGTGGAAAGGGGACCAGTTGCTCTTTACTATTTTTTGTCACTTAAAAAGGCACTATAACTTGTAATTTCCGTTCGACTATTATTTCAATACGATTACCTCAAAAAAAAAAAAAAAAAAAAAAAAAGCAAACATCCGTGATCTGTTCCCGCAAAAATAGCGAAATTCTACATTTTTGTATATAGGAGCTTGAAACATCTACAGCAGGGTTCTCGGGTACGCTGAATCTGACGCTGAATCTAATGTCACGATTATTTTCATCAAGAACTATAACTTGTAATTTCCGTTCGACTATTATTTCAATACGATTACCTCAAGAAAAAAAAAAAAAAAAAAAAAAAAAGCAAACATCCGTGATCTGTTCCCGCAAAAATAGCGAAATTCTACATTTTTGTATATAGGAGCTTGAAACTTCTACAGCAGGGTTCTCGGGTACGCTGAATCTGACGCTGAATCTGATGTCACGATTATTTTCATCAAGATTTCTTGGATTTTTGGGTGTTTCCTCCCTATTTCAAAAATCTGGAAAATTTTATAAGGCTCGTAACTTTCATTGGCATCACTAAACTTGATGAATCTTATTTATTTGGAATCATAGGCAGCGTAATCGCGCTGCCTAAGTAAAGAACGACGGTGGCAAAATGTATTATTTTTTTTCCATACCAGGGAACTTCGTATCGAAGAAGTTGTCATAGAAACTTCGAAAAGGGCTCATTCGATTGAAAATTAGAAGGGATTCTGTCCTTTTTAATAGTCAAAAGTGATTGGAGGATATCTAACACCCCTCTCACACCCATCATTTCCCCAAACACATCCAATCAAAATTTTGAGATAGTCATTTTGTTCGACGTAGTAAAAAAATCTGGAAATTATGTTTCTGAGGATGACACTCTCCAACAGCCCTCAGGGCAAGGGTTGTAAGTTAAGGTTTTTTTTAATAAGGTTTTTTTTTACAGAAGGCGTTGTCGTAGAAACTTTAAAAAGGAATCATTCGATTGGAAATTGAAACGACTAATGCCCTTTTTAATAGTCGAAAGTGATTGGATATCAAGTAACCCCCCTCTAACGCCCACCATTCCCCCAAACACATCCAATCAAAATTTTGAGATAGCCATTTTGTTCAACGTAGTTCAAAGGTCTGGAAATCATGTCTTTCAGGATGACAACCCCCTCACAGCCCTCAGGTCAAGGGTTGTAAGTTTTGCCTGGGGCATATAAGGTTTTTATAGAAAGCGTTGTCGTAGAAACTTCAAAAAGGGCTCCTTCGATTGGAAATTGAAAGGGCTAGTGCCTGTTTTAATAGTAGGAAGTTATTGGATGGCAACTAACCTCCCTCTCACGCCCACCATGTCCTCAAACACATCCAATCAAAATTTTGAGATAGCAATTTTCTTCAACGTAGCTGAAAGTTCTGGAAATTAGGTCTTTGAGGATGACACCCCCCCCCCCCAGCCCTCAGGGAAAGGGTTGTAAGTTATGCCCTGGGGACATATAAGGTTTTTATTGAAAGCGATGTCGTAGAAACTTCAAAATGGCTCATTTGATTGGAAATTGAAAGTGCTAGTGCCTCTTTTAATAGCTGAAAGCGATTGGAGAGTAACTAAAGCCCCTCTCACGCCCATCATTTCCCCAAACACATCCAAACAAAATTTTGAGATAGCCATTTTGTTTAAAGTAGTTGAAAGTTCTGGAAATTACGTCTTTGAGGATGACAATCCCCTCACAGCCCTCAGGGCAAGGGTTGTAATTTATGCCCTGGGGGCATGTAAGGTGTTTATAGAAAACGTTATCATAGAAACTCAAAAGGGCTCATTCGATTGGAAACTGAAAGGGCTAGTGCCCTTTTTAATTATCGAAAGTGATTGGAAGGCTTGAAATTTTATAGTAAAGATTGATGTGGGTACAATGCATTATTATTTTTTTTTCTTTATTTTTTTTTAAACCAGGGCACTTCGTATTGAAGGAATTGTCTTATCAACTTCGAAAACGGCTCATTCGGCCCTTTTTAATAGTCGAAAGTGATTGGAGGGTAAATAGTCCCACTCCCACGCTCACCCTCTCATTTGCCCATTATGTTTAAAAAGTAAATGTTGCCTTAAGATTAAATCAAAATGCACTGTGTTAATGCTAATTCCTAATAAGGCATCTCAGCAGTATCTCAAGAACGACTGGGGGTATTATGTTCAAACTTTTCGAACTACTTCTGCTCTTAAAATTTAACCAAGTGAAAATAGTGTAAGTGTATCCAAGCTATCAAAGAAAGGAAACAGATTTTTTTTGCGAATGTTTTCAAGTTTTATATTTCAGGTCAACTAGAAGAGGTATATGAAACTTAAATAAACACTACTATTTGTCTCCAGATTTTTAAAATGGTGTATGTTGCTAAAAATTGCTGAACATTTTTCTCCAGCATATAAATAGCAGGCCAAACTATAAAGTCTTTAAAAAACGAAAAGATTTAAAGAATTATTTTCTTTTTTCCTGAAAAGACTATGTCAATATAAAAGGAACAGAGATCAATTAAAAAACTTTTTCCACAAAATAAGTTTTTCAAAGAAAAGTAAAGAACTCTATTAAAGCAAAAATGAGCAAAAATAAAATCAAATAATCTACAGAACGAGAAACTACCACAAATCAGCATCGATGAATAAATAAAACCCTAAAACGAGCATAAATTACAATAAATAACCAAGTCAAACTCAAAACGAGCAGAAATTAACATGACTTGGGCTCAAAACCCCTGTGCCTTCCCAAGGCCAGAACATAATTTGCACCTTACCGAAAAAAATACAATTGAATGTGCATTGTCAGTTTAATATGCATATAGCCTACTGATATTTAGTAATCAAAATGTTAATATTATTTGATTTATTAAAGTTATAGAAGTAAAAACATTTATATTTTTTCAGTAAGCCAAAAGATTTTTTCGTACTTTCATAAGAGCTATTTATTCTAATTAACGGCCTTTGTGATTAAGCGGTCATTTGTAAAGAATTGGAACAAAATTCGAAATTTAGCTTAAAGAGCAAGGTATTGACTAGGGGGTGAACCCTCTAATATACGTATTAAAAATATATGAAGATAGAAGTTCGTTACGTAAGTTATTTCGTAAGTTACGTATATTTATTACTAATAAAAACGTTCGTAAATAAAATTAAACAAGTTTCGAGAAAGCCATTTAACCAAATAAAAGTTAAATAAATATGCAAATTTTGTTTCAATTATTCATGTACGGTAAGCCAAAATCAAAACCTGCATTAATTCAACAACGTTCAAAAATTAAATAAAAAAACAAGTTTTTTAACTGAAAGTATGGAAGGACGTTAAAACTTAAAACGAACAGAAATTATTCCATATATGAAAGGGGCTGTCCCCTCCTCAACGCCTCTCTCTTTACGCTAAAGTTTGACTTTTTCACAACTCTATTTTTTAAACAATAAAAAACATTAGTGTAAAGAGCGAGGCGTTGAGGAGGGGACAGCCCCTTTCATATACGGAATAATTTCTGTTCGTTTTAAGTTTTAACGTCGTTCCTTACTTTCAGTTAAGAAAACTTGTTTTTTTATTTAATTACAAATCAAAGACCAGTTTTGCCCTTAATTAATTTATTGTCATGTGAAACAACTATTAATTGTCTTTTTTATTTTAGAAAAAGTGGGAATACACCTGCAGCTGTTAGGCTTTTGGAGTCCTGTTTGAAAATTGAACCGTTCCACAAAGAATCTCTAATGATGATGGCAAACATACTATTAGATAACGGCGATTTCAGGCAAGTTCATATTGTCAGTTTGTTCATAAAAGAGGCCCAAAGACGGAAAGGAAGACACCACAGCGAGACAACAGGTATCGTATTTGGAAGCATTATTATAAAGGAGGGGCAGTTGCTCCTTCTGCCCTAGAGCAAGCTACGCTACTGAATGAGAGAAAATATGCGGCTGAAAAGTGTGTTTTTTCTTGCAGTCTAGCTGGGGCCGAACAGGGGCGTCCTCAAAGGGGGTTGGAAGAAGCTGTAAGAGAAGGCGTAAACTAGGTGGGAATCTCATGTGAAGAGCAGCAAGCGAAACTTTGAATAAAGTAGGGTGGATGGGTAACATGGGAGGAGGGATTGATACAATTTATAATAGTAGTAGTCTTGGGAAATTATACCCTGAGCCAGTGGTGATTCTGGCCTCTCTTGCACCCGGGGCGAAATCTTGATTAGCCCTCCTCCCTGTCTCCCACAAAATTTTCCTGCCAAATAAAAAAAATATTTATTAACGAAATTACTAGCTTGCAGCTCCATTGGTTGAAGACTTATTACTTTTACATGTCCAAACAGTTCGTGGTCACGAACTGTAAGTAAGGTGTGACCCGGCTCAATAGTAACCGAAACTCTAAAAAATGGAATTTTGATACCAATAGATACATCAAAAGAATTGGATTTTTATTTCGATATCAAATATATAAGGTTTATGAAGTTTAGTCTTATCCATCAAAAGTTACGTGCCTGAGAAAATTTGCCTTATTTTCAAAATAATGGAAAAACACCCCTTAAAAGTCATAGAATCTTAATGAAAAGCATACCATCAGATTCAGCGTATCAGAGAACCCTAGTGTAGAAGTTTCAAGCTCCTATCTTCAAAAATGTAGAATTTTGCATTTTTTGCCAGAAGAAAGATTACGGATGCGTGTTAATTTGCTGTTTTTTTTTGTTTTTGTTTTTTTGTCTTTTCCCCAAGGGTGATCATATCAATCCAATAGTCCTAGAATACCATGAGAGGGCTCATCAGAACGTAAATTAAAAGTGCTAGTGCCCATCTTAGTGACCAAAAAATTGGAGGGCAATCTGGCCACCTACCACGCTAATTTTTTTTTACCAAAGTCTTCCAGTCAAAACTTTGAGATCGCCGTTTTGTTCAACATAGTCGAAAATCTAATAGATATGTCTTTGATGATAACTTAGTTCCCCACAGTTCACGGGAGAAGGGCTGCAAGTGATTAACTCTGCCCATTGTTTACATATAGTATTAGTCATTGGGAAGTATACAGATGTTTTCAGGGGGGATTTTTTTCTGGTGGGGATGGTCGGAGGAGGAGATTACGTGGAAGAATCTTTTCATGGAGAATGTTTGCTTGGGGGAAGGGACATTTCAATGAAGGGGGTGCCGGATTTCCCAGCATTATTTAAAAAACGATCAGAAATTAAATAAAAAAAACAAGTTTTTTCAAGTGAAAGTAAGGAGCAAAATTAAAACTTAAAATGAACCGAAATTATTACGTATATGAGGGGGTTCGCCCCCTAGTCAATACCTCGCTCTTTACACTAAAGTTTTTTTAGTACTTTCAAAAGAGCTATCTATTCTAATTAAACGGTTTTTGTGATTCAGGGATTTGTGACTCGAACAAAATTCAAACTTTAGCGTAAAAAGCGAAGTATTGACTGGAGGGTAAACCCCCTCATATACGTAATAATTTCTGTTCGGTTTAAGTTTTAATGTTGCTCCTTACTTTCAGTTGAATAAACTTTTTTTATTTAATGCATTTAGAAGCAACCAAATCATTTGTAACCCCAACTCTAAATACAGTTAACAGGAAGTCTAATAAGCTCAAATTTGCAATATCTTTTCGGTTTAGGGGGGGGGGGAGGGTGCTGAAGTTGTAAAGGCTGTAGGTCGTTTATGAAGCTGAAGAAATTTATCCTTGTTTTTATAATTAAGATTGGAAAATAGAACATTGAGGATTCCAAGAGGATTAGGCCCTTTCATAAAATTTTAGAACCAAGAAAACAATCTCAACTATCTAAATAAAAATTTTACTTACATTTTACTATTCTGGAATTCTGAAATTGCCCCCTATATATTAACTAAACACATCAATTTAGCAAACGTAAGCGTGTTCACTTGTTGCTACATCTTTTCATTTAGTTTCCTTTCAATGGATGTCTTTACTTTTCCTGGGATTTCATTTTAAAAACGACACTGAAAATATTAAGTTTCATTCATGAACCCTTTATGATTGTCTACGACCCTCCATTCAGTAAGATCACCTCTGGAAAAAAAAAATAGGCAAGTTCGTGACAAGTTCGTGGAATTTTTTTGCGGAGAGGATAATAAAAAAAAAAATTCGGGGAAGCCCAATGATAAAAAGAAATGACAATTTGAATGAAAAAATGCCTTGATATTCAATATTATTTAAGATTTTTTTTTAAGGGAGTGGGGGGGCTTTTCTGCATATGTCCCTGCTGCATTAGCTAAATGTAATTTTCCTCAATTTTAGAAATTTTGAAAAGAAGACAGCCAGATAAAGACTTAACACTATTAAAAAGTGATTGATTATTTTAAAATATTCATTGCACGGTCTTTTGGCTCACATTGGACAGAACTTGATCCTTTGCAGCACAAAATGGAAAAAACGGCACTTCTCTGTGGAGTTATCTTTTTTGTCACTGAAAAATACTATTGATATTACGATTTACTTTAAAATAAGCCCTCGTCCTATGTTTTTAGATTACTGTTTCGATAGAATCACCCAGGGAAAAAAGAAAGAAAGTGGAGGTTAACACCTTCAAAATATGATTTTCATTGTTTTATCAGGGTTGGGGACTCTAAATCTCTGATCCAGGGTTTTCGAATATAGTAATCCTAAAATTTACCTTTTACACATCTTAAAGGAATTTCAGGCTCTTTTTTGAATTTCTAAATATAAATCCGATAATTTTAAATTACTATTTTGTTAAATCTTAAAATAGTTATTATTCTGTATCAATCAGTTCGTGGTAACGAACTGTAAGTAAGGAGCGACCCGGCTCAATGGTAACCGAAACTCTAGAAAACGGGATTTTGATATCAATAGATACATCAAAAGAATCAGATTTTAATGCTGATTTCAAATATATAGGTTTCATCAAGTTTAGCCCTACCTATCAAACTTACGCGCCTGAGAAAATTTGGCTGGTTTTCGGAAAAAAGGGGAAAGACCCCCTAAAAGCTATAAAACCTAAATGAAAATCACATCATCATATTCAGCGTATCAGAGAACCCTACTGTAGAGGTTTCAAGCTCCTATCTAGAAATTCTGGAATTTTTAATTTTTTTTGCCAGAAGAAAGATTACGGATGCGTGTTTATTTTATATATTTTTTTTTCCAGGGGTGATCGTATCGACCCAGTGGTCCTAAAATATCATAGGAGGGCTCATTGGAACGGAAATTAAAAGTTCTAGTGCCCTTTGTAAGTGACAAGAAAATGGAGGGCAACTAGGCCCCCTCCCACGCTCATTTTTTCCCAAAGTCACCCGATCAAAATTTTGAGTTAGCCATTTTGTTCAGCATGATCGAAAATATGATAACTATGTTTTTTAGAATAACTTAATCCCCCGAAGTCCCCGGGGAGAGGGCTGAAAGTTATGAACTTTACCCAATGTTCACATATATTATTAGTTATTGGGAAGTATACAAACGTTTTCAGGAGGGATTTTTTCTGGTAGTGGGAGGTGGTTGGGTCGGGGGTTATGTGGAAGGATCTTTCCATGAAGTAATTTTTCATGGGGGAAGGAACACTGCTATGAAGGGGGGCGGTGGATTTCCTAGCATTATTTAAAAAAAGATCAGAAATTATATATAAAAAAACAAGTTTTTCAACTGAAAGTAAGGAGCAACATCAAAACTTAAAACCAACAGAAAATATTACGTATTTCATTGGTTTTGCCCCCTAGTCAATACCTCGCTCTTTAAGCCAAAGATTTTTTAGTACTTTCATAAAAGCTATTTATTCTAAATAACGGCCTTTGTGATTAAGGGGTCATTTTTAAAGAATTGGAACAAAATTCAAACTTTAGCTTAAAGAGCGAGGTATTGACTAGGGAGCAAACCCCCTAATATACGTATTAAAAGTCTATGAATATAGGAGTTCGTTACGTAAGTTAATTCGTAAGTTACGTATATTTATTACTAATAAAAACGTCCGTAAATAAAATGAAACAAGATTCGGGAAAGCCATTTAACCAAATATAAGTAAAATTAATACACAAATTTTTTTCCAATTATTCGTGTACGGTGAGCCAAAATCAAAACCTTCATCAATTTAAAAACGTTCAAAAATTAAATAAAAAAAACAAGTTTTTAAAATGAAAGTAAGGAACGACGTTAAAACTTAAAACGAACAGAAATTATTCCGTATAT
>JAQQPU010014281.1:479-15321 GCA_029168905.1 Artemia sp. Kazakhstan ARC1039 | reverse complement strand
CCCCCCCCCCACAGCCCTCAGCGCAAGGGTTGTAAGTTATGCCCTGGGGGCATATAAGGTTTTTTGTAGAACGCGTTGTCGTAGAAACTTCAAAAAGGGCTCATTCGATTGGAAATTGAAATGGCTACTTCCCTTTTTAATAGTTGAAAGCTATTGGAAGGCAACTAATACCCCTTCCGCGCCCATCATTTCCCCAAACATATCCAATCAAAATTTTGAGATAGCCATTTTGTTCCACGCAGTTTAAAGTTCAGGAAATAATACATTTGAGCAGGACACTCCCCCAACAGTCTTCAGGGCAAGAGTTATAGGTTATGCCATGGGGGTATATAAGGTTTTTATTGAAATCTTTGTCGTAGTAACTTGAAAAAAAGCTCATTCAATTTTAAATTTAAAGGGCTAGTGCCCTTTTTAATAGTCGAAAGTGATTTGAGGGCAACTAACCCCCCTCTCACGCCCATCTCTTCCCCAAACACATCCAATCAAAATTTTTAGATAGCCATTTTGTTTCACGCGGTTTAAAGTTCAGAGTCCCCAGGGCAAAGATTGTAAGTTATGCCCTGGAGGCATATAAGGTTTTTATAGATAGAGTTGTCGTAAAAACTTCAAAAGGGGCGCATTCAATTGGGAATTGAGAGGGCTAGTGCCCTTTTGAATAGACAAATGTGATTGGATGTAATTAACCACCCTCTCACACGCACCATTCCCCCAAAGACATCCAATGAAAATTTTCAGATAGCCATTGTGTTCAACGTAGTAAAAAGTTCTAGAAATTAGGTCTTTGAGGATGACGCCCCTCCCCCCAGCCCTCAGGGCAAGGGTTGTACGTTTTGCCTTGGGGGCATATAAGGTTTTCTATTGAAAGCGTTGTCCTGGAAACTTCGAAAGGGTTCATTTGACTGGAAATTGAAAGGGCTAGTGCCTTTTTTAATAGTTGAAAGTGATGGGAGAGTGACTAACGTCCCTCTCACGTCCACAATTTTCCCAAATACATCCAATCAAAACTTTGAGATAGCCATTTTGTTTAACGTAGTTGAAAGTTATGGAAATTATGTCTTAGAGGATGACAACCACCCTCACAGCCCTTAGGGTAAGAATTGTAATTTATGCCCTGGGGGCATATAAGGTGTTTATAGTAAGTTTTATGGTAGAAACTCAAAAAGGGCTCATTCGATTGCAAATCGAAAGGCCTAGTGCCCTTTTTAATAGTCGAAAGTGATCGGAAGGCTTGAAATTTTTATAAAAAAGATCGATGTGGGTATAATGTATGATTTTTTTTTTTTCCATAACAGGGCACTTCGTATCGAAGGAGTTGTCGTAGAAACTTCGAAAAGGGCTCATTCGATTGGAAATTGGAGCGGCTAGTGCCCTTTTTAATAGTCGAAAGTGATTGGAGGGCAACTAACCCCCCCCCCCCACCTCCATCATTCCCCCAAACACACAAAATCAAAATTTCGAGTTAGCAATTTTGTTCAGCGTAGTTGATTTCCAGATAGAAAATATTTTTTTGAGGAGGACACTCCCCCACAACCCTCGCGACAAGGGTTTTAAGTTATGCCCTGAGGGCATATAAGAGCGAGGTTGGCACAATGTATTATTATTATTATTTTTCTTTTAGAGCAGGGCACTTCGTATCGAAGAAGTTGTCGTAGAAACTTCGAAAAAGGCTCATTCAATTGGAAAAAAAAAACATTGTGCCAACTTTTTTTTTAAATTAAAAAAACTTTTTCCACAAAATACGTTTTTCAAAGAAAAGTAAAGAACTCCATTAACCAAAAAATGAGCAAAAATAAAATCAAATAATCTACGCAGCGTGAAACTACTGCAAATCAGCATCGATAAATAAATGAGACCCAAAACGAAAAGGTTTCCATACAAGGGTACTTCGTATCAAAGGAGTTGTCGTAGAAACTTCGAAAAGGGCTCATTCGATTGGACATTCAAAGGTCTAGTGCCCTTTTCAATAGTTGAAAGTGATTTGAGGGCAACTAACCACCCTCTCACGCCCACCTTTTTCCCAAACACATCCAATCAAAATTTTTAAATAGCCATTTTGTTCAGTGTAGTTGATTTCCAGATAGAAATTATGTTTTTGAGGAGGACACTCCCCCACAGCCCTCAGGGCAAGGGTTGTAAGTAATACCCTGGGGACAAATAAGGTTTTTATAGAACGCGCTGTCGTAGAAACTTTAAAAAGAGCTCATTGGATTGGAAATTGAAATGGCTAGTGCCCTTTTTAATAGTCGAAAGTTATTGGAAGGCAACTAACACCCCTACCGCACCCACCATTTCCCCAAACATATCCAATCGAAATTTTGAGATAGCCATTTTGTTCCACACAGTTTAAAGTTCAGAAAATTATACCTTTGAGCAGGACATTCCCCCGACAGTCTTCAGGGCGAGGGTTATAAGTTATGCCCTGGGGGCATATAAGGTTTTTATTGAAATCTGTCGTAGAAACTTGAAAAAGGGCTCATTCGATTGGAAATTTAAAGGGTTAGTGCCCTTTTTAATAGTCGAAAGTGATTTGAGGGCAACTAACCCCCCTCTCACGCCCATCTCTTCCCCAAACACATCCAATCAAACTTTTGTTTTACGCAGTTTAAAGTTCAAAAAATTATACCTTTGAGCAGGACACTCCCCCCACAGTCTTCAGGGCAAGGGTTATAATTTATGCCCTGGGGGCATATAAGTTCTTATTGAAATCTTTGTCGTAGAAACTTGAAAAAGAGCTATTTCGATTGAAAATTCAAAGGGCTAGTGCCATTTTTGAAAGTCAAAAGTGATTTGACGGCAACTAACCCCCTCTGACGCCAACCTTCTCCCCAAACTCATCCAATCAAAATTTTTAGATAGCCATTTTATTCAACGTAGTTGAAAGTTTTGTAAATTAGGTCTTTAAGGATAACCCCCCCCCACAACCCTCAGGGCAAGGATTGTAAGTTATGCCCTGGGGGCATGTAAGGTTTTTATAGAAAGCGATGTTGTAAAAACACCAAAAAGGGCTCATTCAATTGGAAATTGAAAGGACTAGTGCCATTTTAGTAGTCGAAAGTGATTGAATGGCAAATAACTCCCCTCTCACGCCCATCATTTCCCCAAACACATCCAATAGCAATTTTGAGATATCCACTTTGTTCAACGTAGTCTAAAGTTCTGGAAATTAGGTCTTTTAGGATGATAACCCCCTCAGAGCCCTCAGTGCAAGGGTTTTAAGTTATGCCCAGGGGGCATGCAAGGTTTACATAGAAAGTTGTTGTAGAAATTTCAAAAAGGGCTCATTTGTTCGGAAATCGAAATTACCCTTTTTAATAGTCGAAAGTGAGTGGGGAATAATTGACCCCCCTCCCACGCCCACCATTTCCCCAAAGACACTCAATCAAAGTTTACAGATAACCATTTTGTCCAACGTAGTTGAAAGTTCTGGAAATTATGTTTTTAAGGAAGACAAACACCCCCCAGCCCCTAGGGCAAACGTTGTAAGTTATGCCCTTGGGGCATATAAGTTTTTTTTAGAGGGCTAGGTTTGGCATGGGAATTGAGAGGGCTAGTGCCCTTTTTGATGGTCGGAAGTGATTATAGGGTAACTAACCACCCTCTCACGCGCACCTTTCCCCCAAACACATCCAATGAAAATTTTCAGATAGCCATTGTTTTCAACGTAGTAGGAAGTTCTAGAAATTAGGTCTTTGAGGGTGAACCCCCCCCCAGCCCTCAGGGCAAGGGTTGTAGGTTATGCCCTGGGGACATATAAGGTTTTATTTAAAGCGTTGTCGTAGAAACTTCAAAAGGGCTCATTTGATTGGAAATTGAAAGGGCTAGTACAATTTTTAATAGTTGAAAGTGATGGGAGAGTGACTAAGGCCCCTCTCACGCCCACCATTTTCCCAAGCACATCCAATCAAAATTTTGAGATAGCCATTTTTTTAACGTAGTTGAAAGTTCTGGAAATTAATTCTTAGAGGATGACAACCACCCTCACAGTCTTTAGGATAAGGGTTGTAATTAATGTGTAAACCACAGCCCTCTAGGCTGTGGTTTACACATCTTTTATTTCACTAGCCGAAAGTTTGGTGTTTCAGTTTTTTTGTATTTTGATGTGGCTACACACAAGGCCGAGTAGCTCTTTCCTAAAATTCAAATCTGTTAATCCAGAGACCATTAAAGGGCTTTTTTTCCTCAATATTTTCTCAGTTTATTTCAAAATACACATTTTTTTATCCATGTGGTGACGCGTGAGCCAAGGACACTGATCTGTGGACCATTACAAAAAAAACATACCGGAAGAACCACAGTTCTTCCGGTATGATTGTAAATCTTTCCGGTCTTTTTGCTTCTTCTTTAGCGGCATATTTGTCAAGAAAATTAAAATGATCCTTGGTTAAATTTGCTCCAGCCGGGAGGTGAATTACACAATAATACTACGGAAACAAAATTTATGGGCTCGAAATGCAGGCAGACACCTTTTTAGTACCTGACCACAGTGCGTGGTCATATTTGTTTTAATCCTAACGAAAATTTAGGGGGGAGGGGGGACACGATGTATTTTTTAAAATCAGGGGGGCAACTTTGTTTTTTGATAAAAAATGTTGCTTGCATGCTTGTTCCAACCAGGTATACACACATGGAAAGGACAATCTGATTTTCACCCTGCCCCCAAAAATCATCTTGATTTGGTATATGATTCTCGCTCTTTTTTCTTTGTTTTACTTCTCTAAGTAGAAGATACTGATACCCAAACAAATAAATTCTTGTAAATGGGCCTGGATCAGCCAGCTGAAGAAATCAGTTTCTTCCACATTAAAACATTCTGTCATTTCGACTTAAAATTCGGCTCAATCGCGCGTTTTCTGTTCTTGTTTTTCATGACCAGCAAAAAATATCAAATAAGTCGAGAAAAGAAATGAAATACTATAAATAAAAAATAAATCGAGGAAATGAAAATAATCAATAAAAAACAAATCGAGACGGAATGAAATAAATAATTTTGGTTACACATTTCAAATGATTTAAGAAAAAATCCTTCTTGCTTTCTTTCTCAAATTCTATATGGAAGAAACAGAAGAAATTAGAAATACATTGAAATATAGGTAATATTACAAACCATAGAGCTACTCTAGCTGATTTTTAATCATTATTAAACGATAAAAAATGATGATTAAACGTTCAGTCCAAATAATGCCAGTTAGAATGAATGGCAAGGGGGTTGAATCAAGATTAAGCCTGTAGCACACCCCTACTGATTCCTTAATTTTTACTCATAAAACATACCAGCCTACTGCTTCACCTTGTTATGCAAGGAGTTAAATGGCGTATGGCTCTAAATAGCAAGAGGGTTGCTTTTGTATTCATGCCTCAACAATTTTAAAGCAAAGATGCAAGTTTAAGCAGGACATTCCCTAGGCTAGTGTAGCTAAGGAAAATGACTTTTGTTGTGCCTAGCAAACCACTCATTTACATCAGAACCAAAGTTTAAACCTACCTCTCATTTAAATCAATTAAAATTTACCCCCACCCCCCTATGTGCAAATAGGCCTATATACCCTGAATCGGTAAACATAGGGGTGGGGGTGAAATTTATTTCTGACAAAAATTATTATTGTATTTTGAAAGAGCATCAAGTGGTATGTTTACTTTATTCATAAGTCAATAATATGAACAATGAAAAATTTACTGCTACATTTCAAACTAAAATGATTATTAAATTTGGAAAGAACATAATAAAAGGCATCAAGTGGTATTTTTACTTTATTTGTAAGTCAATGATATGAACAATGAAAAATTTACCCCTACTTCATGTATTTCAAATTAGGCTATTGGTGTGGACTTTTCTCCATTTATACTATCCTTTCTTTGCTATTATTTTTGCTGAATCTTAGATAGTATTTTCTCCTAAGTAAAGTACAGTAAGTGCTAGAAGCAGAGCTGTATCCAGTTTTTTTTTGGGTGGTAGAGGGAGGTTGTCAAAAGAAATTATTTATTTTTCAGGGAGGGGGGAGGTTACAAAAGATTTTTTTTGGGGGGGGGGGAAAGTTGTTTTTATTTTTTTTTAAAAACATCTAAAATTTTTTTACTTTCATTATTGTTATTTTACAAGTCTGACAAACCTTTTTTTTGGGAGGGGGGTCTAACCCCCTCCCCCTTGATACAGTCTTGACTAGTAGTAATATCTGCAATAATGTTTAATAATGCTATAATAAAATGAAATAACAAGAAATAAGGGATTTGGACCTCTCAAAACATTAAGATATTTCTGATTTTCCCTTAGTATATTTTTACAAGACTGTCTTTTGTCCCCCTCCCCTATCCCCTTGGGTAAATTTTTATGGGTATGCCTTATGAAGGACAGTTGATCACTTTAAAATGCTGTGAACTAGAATTGCATGATGATATCAACCATTAGAAAGTGACATTAGGAAATATACTTAGTGTGACCTTGTACTAAAGAGTCACAGATAGATGAATGGTGTGCAGAGGGCCAAAATTACAATAATTTAGCAATGATAAATCAATAAAGCCCTATTTTTATTAATGAATTCAGGAAAAGTTGGCCATTTAATTACAAATTTGGTAAGCAGTCCAAATATAACTAAATAAGCTGATTTGGGTCAGTGGCAGATCCAGAGGGGGGGGGGGGCAGGGGGGTGCACCCCCTAACATAGTCTAAAGTAGTGTAATTTACTGAATTGATGCATTTTTGTGTTAATTAAAGTTGCTCTTAATGCAAGTTTCTTGGATCAACCTATTTTGTGCCCCCCTCCTAAAATATCCTTGATAAACAGAGATCTGTGTAGCATTCAGGAGTGTCCCTTGGCTCATTTAATTGGGGTGGGGGGCAATGTTCATGAATTTTACTAAATTGCTATCTGAATTATGCTGAATTTTCTGCAGAAATCAAGGATTTTGCTAAATTTCTGCTGAAATTTGCACCTTTGGCAAAATTTTTACCAAATGCCAAAAAAGTTGGGGGGGGGGTTTGCCACCCCTCCCTCCCCTCAGGATGCCCCTGGTAGCATGCATTTTATACTGAAAATGCATTCCAATCACACCTACCAGTAAAAATGTCAAAATTTATTAATGTGTCTTCTATTGGTCAGTCATGAATTCAGGGGTGTCAATTCACAAAAATATTAGGAGGGAGAGCCAAAATGTATTTTTCAATATCTAAGGGCAGTAAATTGAGTGTTCTCAACTTTTTTTTTATGAAAATACCAAAAAAGGTATTTTTCAAAATAAAGAGTTAGAAAGGTTATTTTGCACAAATAATCATTGCTCAATGGCTAAATGTTCTATGCTGTACTACCAAACATGCTATTATGTACAATTGTAAAATGCTGAAAAACAGGGCATGAAAAGGTTTCTGGTAGTAATTTGTCCTGGCATGCACAAGTGCAAGTTCTAGCTGCTGTCTTGTATGGTTTTTGACTGGGCTTCTGGGAATAAAATGCTGTGATAAAAAGAGTTTGACCATTTTGCCAAGCTTCAGGGCACAGTCACCTAACCAGACCTCTCCAGGGTTGTGATGGCATCATGGTAAGAAATGTTTCTAGGAGGAGGGGGACAGAACATCTATAGAGCCACCCTGTCCCCCCTCCAGTGCATAGGCCTGTGTGAATTTAATGCCAGGCTACACTGAAGTCCTTATTGTGGATAAAACTACACAGAACTACAGGGCCAATTATGTGTCCTGTTTCTAATTTTCTGAGTTGAACAATGTCTTGCATTAAAAGTTTTTTTTTATTTGTCACCTGAAAAAGCTACAAATTATTGCATTAGAAGGTAATGTTTAAAACTAAGCTAGTGTCAATAAATGTTTTTTAAAACTAATTTTAATTTCTGTGTTTCTATTGAAAGTGTTACATTAAAATTCAAGGACAAATGTTAATCATCCATAAATTTTTTCTTTAACAATTGACAACCATGTCCTGTCTATTGGGGATTATTCCGTAGGGGATTTTAGCATATTCCTGCAGGGAATGGCATATATTTTTGATTTTGTAAGCCTTATTGCAACCAAGATATTTTCAGAACATTTCTATTATTTAAAAATTCTGTGTGTTTGACTACTTTTACTGTGCATATATACCTGAGTACACTGGCGGATACAGGGGGGCGCCCCCTAACATAGTCTAAAGTAGTGTAATTTACTTAATTAATGCAAGTTTGCATTAATTAAACTTGCTCCTAATGCAAGTTTATTGGCTCAACCTATTTTGACCCCCCCCCCTAAAAAAAATTTTGGGTCTACCCTTGCCTGAGTTTCTCTGGCCTACAGTTTTTTTTTAAGATTTTCATGTAAATTGCCTGTTTTTACTTTTTTACATTTAAAAGTTTTGTTTTATATCCATCCCCTCCTTTAACAACAATTACTAAAAGTATGCATAAAAAAGGAAATTCGTCTGCTGCAATATTTTCCAGGCACACACAGAAAAATTAATTTTGAGATATTTATGGATCCAGCACAGATCACATATCTGCAACACATAGGTAGGAGTTTATATGTAAAATTTAAGAGAACTTAAATCCAATAAAAAAAACAGATGATACTCCAGTGAGGGGGAGGGTCTTTTGACATGTACATTCTATTTTACATTGCCTGATGCGAGCATGTACGTGCCTGAATTACTAAAATTAAATATAATTTCTGTTTCGGTATCAGAAATATGGAAATGTCACAGAAAAAAAAATATAATTGACACCATTGTGATTTGCGTGAGGAGAGGGAAATTATCCATTGCAATGGGAAGAAGGGCCTGTAGCTTTCTTTTGGATATGCATTTTTCACAAAAATATTTGGTATTAATGGGTAAGGGTACATGGCACCACTAATGATTCCAAAAACTTTATCCCACACAAAGAAAATAAAAAATAAACCTACCAAAAACTAAGCAGAATTGAAATATGTATAATAACTAAAATTCTTCCTGAAGTGGTAACGAAAAACATAGGGAAGACGCTTTTGAAGCAATGAATTAAAAGAGAACAAATTATTTCGACTGATTCTTTCTGATTAAAGTTCATGGCTAACTTCGCTTTTATCACCCACACAGAACTTAGATTACCATAATAATTTGGCATTGACCTCTTTTACTTCCTTTTGGCTATGTATATTAATAACAATTTTTGACAGACCACATGTAAATCAGGCGAAACAAAATTATTCAGACTTTTTCGATTCCTGAAAGTCAGTTCAGATTATATCCAAGGACATATTGTCGCTATTACGCCTATAGATTGCATGCGAATTTTTAGCCTTCTGAGATGATTACCAATAACTGTTCGCTTAACTGCATTCAAAGGGAAGAAAAAAAAACGATTAATTGTGATCTCGTAGATCGATTCTCCCAATTTACATTCAGGGGCGGATCCAGTAATTTTGTTTTTTTTTTTTGGGGGGGGGAAAAATAGTTTGATCCGATAAAAAAAATTAGGGGGGGGGAAATGGGTTGATATGATAAACTTGCGCCAGGAACAAGTTTAATTAACGCAAACTTGAGTTAATTAAGTAAATTACACTACTTTAGACTACGCTAGGGGGGGGGCGCCCCCTGGATCCGCCACTGTCTACATTAAAGAAAATTAAAATCCGACTCCTAGGCTACTTACCCTGAAATTAAAAAAAGAAAAAAAACTTTTAACGTCTCTAATTTTGTGACGGAGGTAGAGATATTCAGTTATAATTAAACTTCCATAATTAGAAAGTGTGAATTCTTTTCGATTAAATGGAACATAATTTTTCAAGTTAAGGAAAGGGCAGTCCCTAAAAGTGTTCTAGCCTTCCTGCTAGGAAAACGCTTTAAATCAGTGCAAAAGAAATATCTTGATCAATTTGGCCGCTTTGGGAGTTTCCTATGGTGCAACCCGCTTTGATTGAAAACTATGCCGACACCATTTCACTGTCTTTTCAATCAAATTTTATAGTCAAACCCCAAATTGTACAAAGGTTTCAATTATACGAGCCTTCAGCTTAGCTAGCGAGTTTTGGTAATTACCATAGAAGTATAAAAATATCAGATACGACATTTAGGCGTAACAGTGACGGTCAGGATTGTCACCAAAGGAAAAAAATCACTATTTTCCTTTAGTAAAATTCATCAAAAGAGATATTAGTGGTGAAAAACTTTAGTATATCAAATACATCCATATTTACCAAGTAAAGCAATTAGGATAGTGGTATTTATGTCGAGTAACTGGCAGCCAATTGCACGAAATTTTCAAAATGCCAAAAATCACCAACGGTGGCAACCCTGTTGATGATATGCGTGCGCGCATTTCTTGAGTACGCAGCAAATTTGGGCCTGCTACTTTCTGGATCTCGGCAATATAGTTTCGTATATGTCCTTGCCTTCTTTTTTTTAATATCAAACCCCCTCCAAAATAATTCCTTAACTAGCACTTAACTGTAAGAGATAGGCCTGCATGTATCAGAAGCAGTAGATAACAACGCATTTACATATTGTACTACAACATTGGAAAAATACTGGGGCTTAGAACGATCCCATATTCCCCCCTAAGTTTCTACGACAAAGATTTCAATAAAAACCTTATATGCCCCCAGGGCATAACTTATAACCCTTGCCCTAAGGGCCAGGGGGTGTTATTCCCAAAGACCTAATTTCCAGAACTTTCTACTACGTAGAACAAAATGGCTATCTGAAATTTTGATTGGATGTGTTTGGAGGAATGGTGGGCGTGAGAGGGGGGTTAGTTACCCTTCAATCACTTTCGACTATTCAAAAGGGCACTAGCCCTCTGAATTTCCAGTTGAATGAGCCCCTTTTGAAGTTTTACGGAAACTCTATCTATAAAAACCTTATATGCCCCCAAGGCATAACTTACAACCTTTGCCCTGGAGGCTCTGGGGAGTTTGTCATCCTTAAATAAAAAGTTCCAGAACTTTCAACTACGTTGAACAAAATGGCTATCTAAACTTTGATTGAATGTTTTTGGGGAAATGGTGGGAGTGAGAGGGGGGTTAATTACTCTCCACTCGCTTTCGACTATTAAAAAGGGCAATTTGAATTTCCAATCAAATGAGCCCTTTTTGAAATTTCTACAACAACTTTCTATATAAACCTTATATGCCCCCAGGGGCATAACTTACAACCCTTGCTGGTTATCATCCTAAAAGACCTAAATTCCAGAACTTTCAACTACGTTGAACAAAATGGATATCTCAAAATTTTGATTGGATGTGTTTGGGAAAATGGTGGGCGTGAGAGGGGCTTTAGTTGCTCTCCAATAACTTTCAACTATTAAAAAAGGCACTAGCTCTTTCAATTTCCGATTGAATGAGCCCTTTTGAAGTTTCTAGGACAACGCTTTCGATAAAAAACCTTATATGGCCCCAGGGCATAACTTACAATCCTTGTCCTGAGGGAGGTGGGGTTTGTCATCCTTAAAGACCTAATTTCCAAAACTTTCAACTACGTTGAATAAAATGGCTATCTAAAATTTTGATTGGATGTGTTTGTGGAAAAGGTGGGCGTAAGAGGGGGGTTAGTTGCACACAAGTCACTTTCGACTATTAAAAAAGGCACTAGCCCTTGAATTTCCAATCGAATGAGCCCCTTTTCAAGTTTCTACGACAAAGATTTCAATAAAACCTTATATGTCCCCAGGGCATAACTTATAACCCTTGCCCTGAAGACTTTTGGGGGGAGTGTCCTGCTCAAAGGTATAAGTTCCTGAACTTTGAACTGCGTGGAACAAAATCGCTATCTCAAAATTTTTATTGGATGTGTTTGGGGAAATGGTTGGCGTGGAAGTGGCGTTAGTTGCCTTCCAATCACTTTCGACTATTAAAAAGGGCACTAGCCATTTCAATTTCCAATCGAATGAGCCCTTTTTGAAGTTTGTACGACAACACGTTCTATAAAAACCTTACATGCCCCCAGGGCATAGCTTACAACCCTTGCCCTGAGGGCTATGGGGGGGGGGGCTGTCACCCTCAAAGACCAAATTTCCAGAACTTAAAACTACATTGAATAAAATGGCTATACTTTTAAAATGGCTCACTTTTGACTATTGAAAAGGGCACTAGCCCTTTGAATTTCTAATCGAATGAGCCTATGTTTTTGAAGTTTCTACGACAACGCCTTCTATAAAAACCTTATATTCCCCTATGGCATAACTTACAACCCTTGCCCTGAGGGCTGTGGGGGCGTGTCCTCCTCAAAAAAATAATTTCTATCTGGAAATCAACTACGCTGAACGAAATAGCTATCTCAAAATTTTGATTGGATGTGTTTCGGGAATTGGTGGGCGTGGAAGGGACGTTAGTGGCCATCCGATCACTTTCGACTATCTAAAAGGGCACAGGCCACTCCAATTTCCAATTGAATGATCCCTTTTCGAAGTTTCTACGACAAATTCTTTGATACGAAGTGCCCTGCTCTATAGGAAAAAATATTAAATATTACATTGTCCCAACATCGTTCTTATTTGCCCCCAGGGCATAACTTGAGACCCTTGCCCCGAGGGTTGTTGGGGAGTGTCCTCCTCAAAAACATATTTTCTATCTGGAAATCAAATGCGCTGTACAAAATGACTATCTCAAAATTTTGATTGGATATGTTTGGGGGAATGATGGGCGCGGGGGGGATAGTTGCCCTCCAATCACTTTCAACTATTAAAAAGGACACAAGCCACTCCAATTTCCAATCGAATGAGTCCTTTTCGAATTTTCTACGACAACTCCTTCGATACGAAGTGCCCTGGTCTAAAACCAAGAAAAAAAATAATACATTGTGCCAACATTGTTCTTTTAGGCTTTCTTTACTTCAATCACTTTCGACTATTAAAAACATTTAAACATATTTTGTTTTCAGTAAAGTACAAATTATTTTCTGGTCTTGAGAAGGCATAGGGGTTATCAGCACTACTATTTATTCTCATTTCTGTTCATTTTGAGTTTCATTTATTTATTGATAGTGATTTGTGGTAGTTTTACACTTGGATGATTACTTGACTTCATTTCTGCCCATTTGTGGCTTAATGGAGCTCTTTACTTTTCTTTGAAAAGCTTGTTATGTGGGAAAAGTTTTTTTCACATTAATTTCTGTTTGTTTTTTTATTGACAAAGTCATTTTCATTAAAAAAAAATTTATATCTTTTCGTTTTTTTTTCTATAAGAATACATAGTTTGGCATAGTTGTGGGGTTTGACATACTCAATATCCCTAAAGACATAGTCGCTGGACTGTTCTACTATGCTGAATGAAATAGTTATCTCAAAATTTTGACTAGATATGTTTGGGAAATAAATCAACTTGAGAGACGGGCTGATTGCCCTCCAATCCCGTTTTACTCTTAGAAAGGACTCTTACTTACTTTTGACTTATGTCTCCTGCCGGGCGCTGCTCGGCGTAGAGAGTGACGTCTGCCTCCTCCATCCACTTCGGTCCATGGCAAGCGTTTGCACATCGCTCAACCTGATATTTGCCATCGCCAGGAACTCGGACAGGCTGTCAGACCATCGTTTCTTCGGTCGGCCGCGAGGTCGCTTCCAACCGGCTTTGACAGGGTCGAAGTCATGGATCGTTTTTGCAGGTATGTGTGGAGGCATTCGAAGTAGGTGTCCGAACCATCGTAGTGTTCGCTCGGCTGCTTGGGTCGAAAACCGACACTGCTTGGTGAGCTGCAGCAGCTTCTCATTGCTGACAAAGTCGAACCATCGTAGACCTTCGATCCTCCTCAGGCTCTTCGACTGAAAGACATCAATTGCCTTGAGGGTTGCGGCTGAAGCTTGCCACGTCTCAGCTCCATAGAGCATCACAGAACCGACGAGGGCGTTGAAAATGCGCAGCTTCGTTGTGCGACTGATGTTCGGTTTTCGCCAGAGGTGACGGTTCAGTCTGCCCATGGCAGAAGACGCTTTGGATATTCTCGCTTGTAGTTCAGAAAGAAGCGAGCCATCTGAAGAAATTATGGAGCCCAGGTAGGTGAACCTTTGGACAACTTCGATTCTAGTGGTGCTATCCAGGCTAACTGAAGGATTGGCAGCAGGAGAGGATGGGTCTATGGCCATAATTTTCGTTTTAGTCCAGTTTATCTGCAGTCCTACTTTTGCAGCCTCTTCTCGTAGGATTCGAAGCGCTTCCAGCAACTGCTCCATGGAGTCCGCCAGAATGGCCAAGTCATCGGCAAAATCAGCATCTGTAATGACACGATCTCCAAACTTGAGTCCAAAGCTGAGACGTGAAGTAGTCCTTGTCATAACGTAGTCTATGATGACATTGAAGAGCTCTGGGGCAACTGCACATCCTTGGCGCACTCCTGTCGTGATTTGGAAGAACGGGCTGCGGCGGCTCTAGAACTTTTAATTTTGAATCGAATTAGCTTTTTTAAATGTTTCAATGATATTTCTAGCTATCATAGAGTGGTGCTGCCTATGATATTGCTTATATGCCTTTTTGAAAACATGCATATATACAGTTTTTTTTCGTTTAATTGGAACGCCCCCTAAACACTTAGTTTTCACCGTCCGTCTAAATATTTCTTATATTTGATTACTGATGACATTGTTAAATTCTCTTTGGACTATTGGCTACAAAATGGCTGTCTCACAATTTCGATCGAATGTGTTTGAGGAAAAGAAGATACCAGGGAGAAGGGGGGCTATTTTCTCTCCATCACGCTTGACTCTTAAAATGGAACTAGAAGTATGCATTTCCAATCAAATGAGCCTCCTCTAAAGTTCACAAGACCACCTCTTCATAAAAACCTTACATCCCCTTGGGGCATAACTTAAAACCCTTATCCCCATACTTTGGGGGGTTGTTTCACCCAAAGGCTGTATTATGAGATCTTTGGACTATTTTTGAACAAATGGCTATCTTAAA
>JAQQPU010014280.1:0-22958 GCA_029168905.1 Artemia sp. Kazakhstan ARC1039 | reverse complement strand
TGATAATTTCTTAAATGAAATTTCTGCATTGTGTATCCATGAGGTAAATTCAAGAAAGAGTTTGTTGCTTACTTAGAGTTTCGTCATAATTTCTTGAATGAAATGTCTTTTTTTATTTATCAAGGAGGTGAATTCAAGAAAGAATTTGTTCCCATGTGTCTGACAATAGATGTATGCAAATTCCTTTTCTTACATCTCCGACGTTTTATTAGACATTCTAAACGTTTGATATGCTAGCTTACTCTAAAAATAATGAACACATAGCAATGTAATGCATAATATATTTTTAATGAAATAATGCTATGTAGAATATTAATACAAAAAATATATTATGATACATTATTAATATCAATGATTAACTTTGGACATTTTGAATCTGCTCCATAAAATAGTTCACCATGTTCTCTCTTGATATTATAGCTATTGTCTTCTCTTAGTTCGTAATCAGTAGAATAATCATTATTCCATTTTGAGTCATACACAATTTTTACTGGTGTCTCATCAACAGGCTCAATATGCTTTTCGTCTTTGGTATTATTTGGTTCAATGACTGTTTGATCAATGGCAGTAACGTTTGCTGGTGCTTTGTTTTTCATCGATTCATCTTTATATTCCATCGTGATATTTTCTGACAATGCCCTTTTTATTTTTCTGGCAATTTCACTGTCTATTATCACATTATTTTTACACAGGTAACAGTTTCGGCACGTAGACAAGATATGGTTTACGATATTAGTAGAAGAGTAGGCCTTTCTTTTATTGATCTTCCGTTGAATGCTAATACCCGAAAGGTGACGATTGGATGTATCAGTAGGTAATGTGTTACCTGCAACAGTAGCAAGGAGTTGTCCTATCATCAATGATTATTTTTATGTTGGCATTCTCTTTGAGTGCAATCATCTCTGGAGATCTCAATCTCGCATAACCACCAACATAAGAGTTGAATTTTTTCGGTATTCCAAAGAAATTTAATTCCTTACTGTCATGACAATGCATGCATACATTTCCAATAGTGCTACCACCTGTACTTGTTTCAAAGTTTAAATACTTCTCTTTGTCAGCATTCAATGCTACAATAACCTTGTTATGTAAACACACTTTATTAAAATGCTCCATCTTCACTTTTTTTATAGATATGACTTATGTGTTTATCGTTCCACTGCGTAAAAAATACTGATTTAATACATGCAATAGATTAGGTAGTGTCAATAACCGGTCATAGAATACCAGTGGGAAAGTCACATCGTGTCTCTGACCAATCACAGAGCGCAATTGTTAGAACTGTAAGCATATTTTGACATTTTAAGTTATGTACAAAAAGAAAAAAATAAATAAAGTTGAAAAATTTCGAAGTTTTAAAAAAGATTTTTTTTTTTGAGAAAGAAAAAAAACAAACAAATGTTTACATAAAAATAGTACTTAGAGTTCACTCTTAAACATCCACAAACGATGGTCCCATGATATAGAATAGTTTTTAACATGTCTTATGGATTTATCACGATCATGTATGTTCTTAGGTATCCACTGTGCGAAGAACCTAACCTCGTCTTCAGGACGGTGATAACCCCCCTCAAATTTAGGACACTTAAACTCTTCTAGATTGAAAAGTGGAATCCTAGGGTCACACTTTTGAATTAAAACTTTATCTGTAGGTACATTGCCCTTTACGTAGAGTGCTTCAACTCCGAAAAAGCTGCAAATTCCACTGACTTCCTCCTGGACATTTCTCAGTTCCTGACCAGTCTTATTAAGTGGTGTAATCACTCTATCATAGAATCCCAGTCTGTTTATATAACGTAATGTAGTACTCCACAAGCTTTTATCATACTCAAACAGATTACAGTTCACTAACCAATAACCCTTTAGGGTTAACTTACCTTTTTAGGGGGGTGAACATTTAGGGTTCTCCTACATGCTGAATATGAAAGTGTGTTCCCTGGCATGCTGGATCTGAAAGTGTATTTTCTACTCATGATTTGATGGAAGATTTATCATCTGTTGAAAATCTACTATTGTTACAATTGCTTAAAGTGAAATTCGAGTCGTCTATTAACCGTTTTGAACTTGTGAAACATTTAATAGCCTTTAATTTCTAAATCACAATGTACAGAAACATTAAAAAAAATCTCTTTGGTCACTGAAGCATTTTCGTGTTTTGGAATGCTTAGCATAACGATATCACGGGGTATAACGATATCACAGGGTATTTCATTGCGTGATTTAATAGACTAAAGCGTCTCACATCTCTACCATTATACAGAAGGCTATGTTTGTCCTTTTTCTGTGTTTTTACAAGTGTCCTTAACTGTTTTCTTGTTTCACTCGAATCGTTGTCAATGTGTAGGATATTTTCACCGTGTATTTTGGTAGCTTGCATCGATGTGGTATCGTTCCATCTTGGTCGCTTTTCAGGGGGAGAGTAATTGCATGAATCATCTTCCTCCTTAAAAAAAAGAAGAAAAATTTAGTAAGGAAATAATAACCCCTCTTTTACAGATAAATTGTCCCTCTAAAGTTGATTCTGATGTTTGTAGCGCTCTATGTTTTAGTGCATTAGAAATATTCAAAAAAAATTTTCAACTGAAAGTAAGGAGAAACACTAAAACTTAAAATGAACCAAAATTATTACGTATATGAGGGGGGTTCCCTCCTCCTCAACACCTCGCCTTTCACGCTAAGTTCAAATTTTGTTCCAATTCTTTAAAAATGACCCCTGAATCAAAAAGGTCGCTTAATTAGAATAAATAGCTCTTTTGAAAGCAATAAACAAACTTTAGCCTAAAGAGTGAGGTATTGACGAAGGGGCGAACCCCCTCATATACGAAATAATTTCTGTTCTTTTTAAGTTTTAAAGTTGCTCCTTACTTTCGGTTGAAAAACTTTCAACTGAAAGTTTTATTTATTTAAACTAGTTTCTAGTTTAAATTTTAGTTTAAAATTTAGTTTCTTATCGTTTTTAAATAGTGCTGGGAAATCTGACACCACCTACATAGAAAATTTCTCTTCCCCCATGAAAAATTCCTCCATGGAGAGATCCTACCACGTAACTCCCTCCCCCCCCCCCAACCCTCCATCGACCACAAAAAAAACTGAAAACGTCTGTATACTTCCCAATAACCAATGCTATATGCAAACAATGGGCAAAGCTCATTACTTGCAGTCCTCCTCCCGGGCATGTGAGGGATTAAATCATCCTCAAAGACATAGTTATTAGATGTTTTTTGAATAAATATGGCAATTTCAAACTTTTAATCCGGTGACTTTGGGAAAAAATGATCCTAGGAGGGGGCTTAGTTGCCGTCCAAATCCTTAGGTCACTTAAAAAGGACACTAGAACTTTTGATTTCTATTTGAATGAGGCCTCTCTCAATATTCTAGGACCTCTGGGTCGATACAGTCACCCCTTGAAAAAAAAACAAATAAAGACGCTAATTACCCGTGAGGCATTCTTAACCATCGCAATACCTTTACGCTAATACCTCTTCGCAAAAAAATTCGCAAATCTCGTAAACTAAAGAAGTAATTACATCACTGTTGTTAGCTCCATCATTAATCTCCAATAATGTAAATGCACCACTCATTTTTTCCTCTATTAATATCCTTGCAAATAAAAACTATTCTCTTTGAATTCAATTCTCTTACTAACATGAATTGTAAAGAAAACTATTACTCTTGTGGAACTCAATCCTCATTTAACTCAACCCCCGTTCAACTGAACCCCCTTGTAACTGAACCCCTGTATAACCGAAACCTTCGTGTAACTGTAGCCCCTTTAGCTGAACCCTCGTGCAACTCAACCCCCCATGCAACTCATCCCCCTCAAAACACTTCAGCCATTTCTATTTAAATTGACAATACTTTTCAAACGTTACTTATGTATTATACAGACCACATCGGCGAGGTAAAACTAGGTCAAGTCACAATGTCATTCTATCGTTACTTTTCAATTAAGCTATGGAATACCTTCTAGCAATGTCTCTTGTAAGCGTCAAATCTATTAAGTATCTGATGTAAGCACCCCATTCTTTAATTACCCGTGAGGCATTCTTAACCATCGCAATACCTTTACGCTAATACCTCTTCGCAAAAAATTCGCAAATCTCGTAAACTAAAGAAGTAATTACATCACTGTTGTTAGCTCCATCATTAATCTCCAATAATGTAAATGCACCACTCATTTTTTTCCTCTACTAATATCCTTGCAAATAAAAACTATTCTCTTTGAATTCAATTCTCTTACTAATATGAATTGTAAAGAAAACTAAAAAGATACACCGGTTTTTCCGACACGGATTTAACCTAAAAAAAACTTGTATATCATGAAATAGAAATTCAGTTAATTGTGTCAGAAAAAACTTGAACCAGAACAGATTATACCCAACCTGTTTGGTACGGACGCGTACGCAAAGTATATACCTTCAAGCAAATTCTATATGATATTTCAAATTACTATAGCTTCTATAGAAATGATACCTCTTTGCAAATGACCCTGGTAACCCAATTACTTGAAAACCCACACACATATCTATGCCTCAGGCGTAAGTTTGAATGTAGGTTTTCAAGTGCCTATACTTTCAGGGATACATCGCTTGTATCCGTGAAAGTGCCTAATAGGTAACTACTCAAAAGATAAGTTAAAAAATGCATTGTAGTGCACCAATTATTAGAGTGGATGCCACTGAAATTTTTTATTGAAGGGGGAGGGGTAGTATCTAATGCCTTGAAAAGTGTATTTTTAGTCCATATTTTAAAACTTTCCATAAGAGGTGTCTCGGATAAAAATGGGGGAAGGTTAAACGAAGATCTTCCGTCATTCGGAGAAAAATATATCGAATAAACGTGCAATATAGGTACCCAGGGGTTGACAGATCCCCTCCTATTGTTTATCTGATTAGTTTTAATCTCCGAAACATTATAAAAAAAAGAATGTTGAGCTTAAGTGTGTAAAACGAAGGTTTGTTGGAAGCGTCACTTGTCGTATTCTATAAAGAATTACTGTAATAATTGCATAAATACGCTCTGAGACATCATTTGCTATATTGTTAGTTATGTGTAATGAGAAAAAAAACAAAGACAAAAAGTAACTACGAAAACCGAACAAGGGTAATTTTCTGTCAATAAGAGACAATCTGGCGGAAAATGACTAAGATTTGGGTTTCTTAATTATTTTTATTTTTTGTTTGTTTCCTTCATTTTTTTACCGAAAAAATTGCAGTAGCAAATATAGTCACCAGCCATGTTATATTTGTCACACTCCTAGTACTAGTAAACTACTAGTAAATTGCTAGTAAAACCTTTGAGCAAAGAGCAGGGACGAGGAAGGACATTCCCCTCATATATAGGATATTTTCTTACCATTTTAAGTTTTGACGTCACTCTTTACCTCCATTTACAGAGACTTGCTGTGTATTTGACAATCGTACCTAGCTTAATACTTTTGCTCCTGATAAAACAGAAAAATGCCAAATTTGTAAAAACCTAAAGGTAGGCCTAATGTAAAATGTGGAATACATTTACATTTATTTTAATTTTTTAGACAAATTATTTTATAAAATTAAGACCGTAGAAATTAAATAGTAGCGTACCTTAATGCCTAAGGAAACATTCATTCTACGAGCAACTGGCTATCAATTGAAGTCGAAAAAAGTAAATTACATGGGATGTAATATATCACATTTTAAAATACCACAGCCAAGGCCGTATCCGTGGGAAGGAGGCTAGGAGGTGTGAACCCTCCCCCCCCCCAAAAAATGTCCGACTCGTAAAAATGTGACAAAAATAAGTATAAACAAATTTTGGATGCGTTTTTTGTAACCCTCCCCCCCCAAAAAAAATATCATAGATACACTCTTGACCACATCTGGAATTGGTTGAGCAAAGACACGAATACGAAGTTCCTTTAAATGAGCTGCTTTCATTTCCTCCTTGAAATTCGGAGTGATTTGGTATAGATTTTTCACCATTAATATAGGGCGTTGAGTAGATGGGGTATGTAAAAGCGTGTAAGTTATGTTTTATACATTTTATAGCATAGTACCGTTTAAGGTATTACTAAAGTGAAGCTAGTTATTTTGATAAATATACTCTCAATCAGTGCAATCATTTTTGAAGCTGCACAATAAGTAAGATGAAAGTTGATAGATTAGTTTGTAATTCCTAGTTTAACCTTTACATTTTGTGTAATTAGTTTTTCTCTAGTCTTTCGATTATTCTCAGCAGGGTTGCTTAATGGAAACATAAATTCCAAAATCGTGAGTGTTATAAACAGTGCACCGGTATGTATACATGTCCAAGTATGTATGTAATAAGGCAAATTGCATGATCACTTTGTCGCCACTATCGGCTAATACAAAAACAACAAATGACTACTTTACCTTCGTCGTGCACTTTTATGTTTGATCCAATTATCTACATTGGTTTAAAACAATCGGTAAGTATGTTCTTTGATGAAAATGAAAAATCAGGAGTCGAATGTGGATTGTAGGTTTGGAACTTTTATTTTTGTAAGAATTACATTGACGAAAACCCTTTCTTTATAGAAAACTTACTGGGACCCTCCTATGCCGTCGTTTGGTGTCATAAAAAGATGACAGCGATTCTTGAAGCTTGCCAGTTTGTTAAATACCTACAAAAAAGGAAATTTTTCTGCAAAGCGGGATGAAAATATTGGTTTTCTATAGTACGACCCCATTAGAAAAATGTCTTTGCTCTTCATTAGCCCTTCAGATAAATTTAAATTGGTTGAATGACGTCAACGACGTCAATGGCAAGTCATATTATTAGGAGTAGTAGCCGTACCTTTTTCCTCCATTTTTATCCTGTTTTACCGTGTCTTTTTTCTATACTTCTTCTACTTGTCATGACTTCTTCTGTCTGCTTGTCAGGTTATTTTTATTTCCTAAAAAATGTAACATTCAAAAATGAGTTTAGTGGTTAAAACAAGAAAACAGGTTAGCCGAAAATAAGTTGTGTTTTTTTGGCATGCATGATCAAGGCTCCCATTCAGTCCCATGAGACTTTCTTTGCAGCTGACGAAATTGCTTTTTTATATGTGACTTTGGTTTTATTTGTAAACCGTGTATATAGCTTGAAACAAACGATCCCTTTAGTGTAATATAGTATCTCTTACCTTGGAAAATCAATAAAGTTAGTTTTTAATTGAACCATCTCTCCATTTCGGGAGAACATTTTCAGAGTAACAGGGATATTAGTAACAAGCAACCTGAGCGACCGAGTTAACAGTAACTCTTACCTAGTTAGCGTCATTGGTAACAATAGTGGATCATAAGTTTCCGAAGGGGATTCTAGAAGACACGGTAGTAAAAGTGATTTACGTTTTGCTTGGAAATATGGGTGCTTCGAAATGTTGAGGAAAGTATGCAAGATATTTTCCAGAAGAAGTGTCTTAGAATAGTTTTAGGCACTTGTTTGTTTAACCATAGCAATGAGCTGCACAAAAAGCTGCACAACCCATTTTCTAGGAATGAAGCGAAAAAAGTTAACATGGTTAGTCCATATTTTACGGATGGAAAATGATACCCTGCCAGAAATCGTGGGTCTTAGCAATCAATTTGGGGCCAAACAAAATCAGGACGGTCTCCTATAGGGTAGAGGTGACAGTTAAGGATGCAAAGGAAACGGGTTTTCCACAGGAGGGGATTAACCTTGCAGGCTCTGAACAAATTAGGGTGGAGGAGGAGCGTGCGCAGCTATGTTGGCCTCAGCTGGCATTGGGAAGTATATAGACATTTTTGAGGTTGGGAATATTCTACTGGGGAGAGGATTCCACCGGGAGGATTTTCCGTGGGAGGGGGGGGGGGGGTTGGGGAGTAAGCTTTTCTGGGGAAAGTTTACACTGGGATAATTTGCCAGAATTTCTATTCAAAACTCTTTTTATGTGTTTTACTTTCTCTTTGCTGACTAAATTTTACATTTGGAGGTGTTCCGGGGAAAATTTTTAGTGGCGTTGTGATTGTCTGGAAGGTTTTCCCATGAGTGATTTCCCATGGTAGAAATTCTTCACGGTTGAATTTTCCACAGGATTGAATTTCCCCTGGGGAGGGGCGACAAAAAGTTTCCATGGTGGGGAGACTTCCTGCATGATTTTAAAAACAATTAGAAATTAAAGTCTTTTTCATATGAAATTATCGTTCAGGTGAAATCGTCCGCAAGAAGTTTTCTGGGGGGGGGGATTTTCGACGAGGATGTAATTGTCCATGGGATTTTCTGGGTGGGGGTTTTTCACGAGGGTAAAACTTTCTAAATAGAAATTTTCCGTGGAGAAGACTGATTTTCCATGGAGGGGTAGCCGAATTTCCCACCATTATTTGAAAACAATCAGAAGTTGAATATTAGAGAAAATAAGTTTTTTCAACTGAAAATAAGGAGCAGCATTAGAATTTGAAATGAAAGGAAATTATTCCGTATATGAGGGGGATTTCCCCCTCCTCAGTACCCCTCTCTTTACGCTAAAGTTTAAATGTTTGTCTCTATTCTTTAGGAATGACAATGATGACTTTTTTAAAGTAAAGAGCGAAGCTATGTCCTGAGCAGAGCAAAAAAAAAGAAACAAAAGAAAAACAGAAATTATAATTAACAATGATATTAAAGTTAAAAGAAACAGATATTAGACTTAATAAAAATAGAAACCAATAATGAACTTACCATATATCAAAAATAAACTTTAATATTTCCATTTCAATTTCCAAACTTTCAAAACTTTCAATTTCCAACCAAATGAGTTCTTTCTGAAGTTTCTGCGACAACTCCTTCTATACGAAGTGCCTAGGTAAAAAAAATATAAATAAAATAAAATAATAATACATTGTGCCCACTTCGCTCTTTACTTAGGCAGCGCTATTGCACTGCCTATGATAATAAACTTTTTTTTAATTACTACTGAATTTTAGCGTGAAGAGTGAGGTATTGAGGAGCTGCCAATCCCCTCATATACATAACTAAATAAAAAAACAAGTTTTTTTTAACTGAAAGTAAGGAACGACGTTAAAACTCAACACGAACAGAAATTATTCCATATATGAAAGGGGATGCCCCCTCCTGAACGCCTTGCTCTTTACGCTAAAGTTTTTATTGTTAAAATAAATAGAGTTGTGAGAAAGTCAAACTTTAGCGTAAAGAGCGAGGCGTTGAGGAGAAGGCAGCCCCTTTCATCTACAGAATAATTTCCGTTCGTTTTAAGTTTTAACGTCGTTCCTTACTTTCAGTTAAAAAAACTTGTTTTTTTATTTAATTTTTGAATGTTTTTGAATTAATGCAGATTTTCATTTTGGCTCACCGTACATGAATAATAAAAAAAATTACATATTAATTTTACTTTTATTTGGTTAAGTGGCTTTCTCGAAACTTGTTTAATTTTATTTACGAACGTTTTTATTAGTAATAAATATACGTAACGAACTTCTATGTTCATATATTTTAATACGTATATTAGGGGGTTCTCCCCCTAGTCAGTACCTCGCTCTTTAAGCTAAAGTTCGAATTTTGTTCCAATTCTTCAAAAATAAACCCTTAATCACAAAGGCCGTTATTTAGAATAAATAGCTCTTATGAAAGTATTAAAATATCTTTGGCTTAAAGAGCGAGGTAATGACTAGGGGGTGAACCCGATCATATACGTTCGATGTTGCTGCTTACTTTCCGTTCAAAAAATTGTTTTTTATATTTAATTTCTGATCTTTTTTTAAATAATGCTTGGAAATCCGGCGCCCTCTTCATAGCAATGTCCCTTCCCCCATACAAACTTCCTTCATGGAAAGATCCTCCCACACAACCCCCGACCCACCCCCACCCCCAACTACCAGAAAAAAACCTGAAAACTTCTGTATACTTCCCAATAAACAATACTGTATGTTAACATTGGGCAAAGTTCATAACTTTCAGCCTTCCACCCGGGGACTTCGGGGGACTTAGTCATCCTAAAAGACATAGTTATCATATTTTCGACCATGCTGAACAAAATGGCAATCTCAAAGTTTTGAGCGGGTGACTTTGGGAAAAAAATGAGCGTGGGAGGGGGCCTAGTTGCCCTCCAGTTTTTTTGGTTACTTAAAAAAGGCACTAGAACTTTTAATTTCCGTTCCAATGAGCCCTCCCACGATATTCTAGGACCACTGGGTCGATACGATCACCTCTGGGGAAAAAAAAACAAAACAAATAAACACGCATCCGTGATCTTTCTTCGGGCAAAAAATGCAAAATTCCACATTTTTATAGATAGGAGCTTGAAATCTCTACAATAGGGTTCTCTGTTACGCTGAATATGATGGTGTGATTTTCATTAAAGTTATATAGCTTTTAGGGGGTCTTTCCCCCTTTTTTCGAAAATCTGCCAAATTTTCTCAGGCGCGTAACTTCTGATGGGTAGGAATAAACTCGATGAAACTTATATATTTGAAATCAGCATCAAAATTTGATTCTTTGTATGTATCTATTGGTATCAAAAGAGTTTTGGCCGTTTTCTAGAGTTTTGGTTACCATAGAGTCGGGTCGCTCCTTACTTACAGTTCGTTACCACGAACTGTTTGATAATACCTGTTCGTTTTAATTTTTAATGTTACTCCTTAGATTCAGTAGAAATTGTTTTTTTTTTTTTTAATTTAATACTTAAGTGAAACTTTCAAACAGATCGTGGTAACGAACTGTAAGTAAGGTTTGACCCGGCTCAATGGTAACCGAAACTCTAAAAAATGAACTTTTGTTACCAATAGATACATCAAAAGAATCAGATATATATGTTGATTTCAAATATATAGGTTTCATTAAGTTTTGTCTTACTTTCATTAAGTTTAGTCTTACTTAGTAGTTAGAGAAAATTTGCCTTATTTTTGAAAAAAGGGGGAAACACCCTCTAAAAGTCATAGAATCTTAATCAAAATCACATCATAAGATTCAGCATATCAGATGGCCCTACTGTAGAGGTTTCAAGTTCCTATCTTCAAAATGTGGAATTTTGTATCTTTTGCCTGAAGAAAGACCACGGATGCGTGTTTATTTGTTTTTTTTTCAGGGTTGATCGTATCGACCCAGTGGTCCCAGAAAATTGCGAGAGGGCTCATTCGAACGGAAATTAAGAGTTCTACCACCCTTTTTAAGTGACAAAAAGGATGGAGGGCAACTAGACCCCGCCCGCGCTCTTTTTTTCACATACTCACCTGATCAAAATTTTGAGATAGCCATTTTGTTCAGCATGAACGAAAAATATAATATCTATGTCTTTGAGGATGAATTAATCTCCCACAGCCCCGGGGGAAGGGCTGCAAGTTATGAACTTCGCCCAATGTTTACATATAGTATTTGTTATTGGGAGTATACAGACATTTTCAGGGGGATTTTTTATGGTAGGGTGGGGGGGGGGGTTACGTGGGAGGATCATGGGGGAGGATCATGGAAGGAAGTTTTCATGGGGGAAGGGAAATTGTTATGAAGGGGCTCCGGATTTCCCAGCATTATTTAAAAAAAAGATCAGAAATTAAAAGAAAAAAGCAAGTTTTCAACTGAAAACTTTTCAACATCAAAACTTAAACGAACAGAATTTATTACGTATACGATTGGGTTTACCGCCTAGTCAAATACCTCGCTCTTTAAGCTAAAGACTTTTAGTACTTTCTTAGGAGCTATTTATTCTAATTAACGACCTTTGGGATTAAGTGGTCATCATTAAAGAATTGAAAAAAAAATTCAAACTTTAGCGTAAATGGCGAGGTAATGACTAGCGGGTAAACCCCCTAAAAATACGAATATAGAAGTTCGTTACGCTATTTAATTCGAAGTTACGTATCTTTGTTACTAATAAAAGCGTTCGTAAATAAAATTAAACAGCTTTCGAGAAAGCCATTTAGCCCAAAAAAAAGCAAAATTAATATGCAAATTTTGTTTTAATTATTCGTGTATGGTGAATCAAAATCAAAACCTGCATTAATTCAAAGACTATCAGAAATTAAATAAAATTAAGTTTTTTTAACTGAAAGTAATGAGCGACATTAAAACTTAAAACGAAACGAATTTATTCCGTATATGAAATGGGCTGTCCTCTCCTCAACACCTCACAATTTACGCTAAAGTTTGACTCTTTCTCACAAACTCAATTTTTTAAAACAATAAAAAAAAAACTTTAGCGCAAAGAGCGAGGCGTTGAGGAGGGGACCACCCTTTTCAAATACGGAATAATTTCTGTTCGTCTTAAGTTTTAATGTCGCTCCTTAAACTTTCAGTTAAAAAAAACTTGTTTTTTTTTATTCAATAAAATAAAGGCCTATATTAACCATCTACTTACTAATAATTACGTGGCTCCTTGGGAAAGATGCACCCCTGCGCCTCACTACTGTCCAGGGAGCTGGGAACCTAAGCATTAGTTTTCCGATCATCTAAAATCGACTGGCATATTTGTTGTCTATATGCATATGAACTTAATCTTTCATGCTACATAGAGTACATTTTTTTCTATAATAAGAGAAGAGTTATCACCCTACAGCACCCGTACTCAGGCTTAGTCCAAATAAAGGGAGATTTGAGTCTAATTTCTGCCTCTACAGTGGCGTTAGTCCAGAGAAATTTAGGGGTAGGGGGTAAAATATTTTATATTAAATCTAGGGGGTAATTTGTCGTTTTTTCAATTTTTCAATGAAAATACCAAAAATGGTAATTTTCAATGAAAATACCCCCCCCCAAATGGCATTTTTCAAAATTTAAGGGGGGAGGGTGAAATATAGAGGATCACATATCTCCTTTCCCCTTATTGGCGGAACTGTACATCCCCACTCCCTTAGACCCTTTTCCATATTCATTTGAAGACTCAGGAAACGCTAAAAAATTTGGGCGTGCAAATTCACTTTTTGAGGCATCCGGTTCACTTCCACACCCCCTATCTAATCAGTGACTCAGTGGCCCTCTTTGATTATAGCTGCAGCGTAATTATGCATCTACTGTATATTATTTATCAAACATCGAAAGAATCAACTTATTCAAATGTAGCTATAAAAAAACGTCGATATTAACCGTTTATTTTGTATTGACTACGAAAATTATTTCGTAGTATGACTAATGAAAATTATTGACTACGATAATTTGAAATAGATCAGCTATTTCAGATTTTTCAATTTGTATGCCACTGGGTTTCATCCCACATATTGGCAGAATATACAATTTCCTATCGCTCAATCTTTTTTATCCTTGAAAAGGGCGCAATAAATTTTGAACCCTTTCCCGATTTTCTAGCGCCATTGGATCAATACGATAAAAAAAAGATAAAAAAGCATCGATGATCTTTCTTCTAGAAAAAAAACGCAAAATTATACATTTTCCAGGTAGGAGCTAAAAAACTATAACAGGGCTCTCTGATTTGCTGAATTTGAACTTTATCAAGGTCACTTGGCTTAATAGGTGTGTTTTCACCCGTTCCTCGAAAAGCAAGCAAGTTTTCTCAGGCTAGTAGCTTTTGATGGGCAACTTTAAACTGAATGAATTTTATTTATTCGAAATCCGCATCAAAAGCCAACCGTTTTGATGAAAAGCAGATCCCCTTTATTTTAGATTACTAGAGCCCATATCACTAATACTAGGTCTACAAAAACTGTGATAGTACTTTTAGCAATTCAATATTGACGCAAAAACTCATTCAATATGTTCCATTTGTAAGTTTCTCAGCAGGTTTCTGAGAAAAATACAAATTTTTGTTCGTCAAAATTTTGTATAAAATTTTGTTCAGCATTTTCTCAGCAATGGCAAAAATAAGATCATGAGTAGATCAGGTAATAAATCATTGCAGTGGATGTGAAATGATTTATAGCGCTCTTTCCTAACTTCGCGTGCTGATTCCTTTCAAAGACTTTTCTAAGAATAAAACCAAATTATGAGTTTCAAATTAACACCTATTATTAAACATGGAAAAATGTATAAATTCTGAATATGAGATGAATATATATTCTGACCGTGCAATTACAGAACTATAATTAACACTGTCAGCTCAATTAAGATATTGCAGAGTTTAAACTCATGAGCGTATAAATGTAACTTGATACACATTTTTTTTTTATCACGATGAAACTCAATTTGGATTCAACTATTCCAAATGGAGAATGTAAATTTTTTAAGGTTAAGAATTTAATTTACATATTTCAGTCCTTCAAGAATAACGTAAGACCTTTCGATCTTTTAAAATGTTTGGGGCCTTGGATTATTAGTAATATTAATTTGGTTGTTTTCATTGTTAGCTTGACATTGTTTCAAGCATCATCAAGGAGCCAAGTATACCAAAGGGCGTTTCAGGCTTGTTTACAGGGGACCAGAGGGTTTGCATATGTTACTCTGAATGTCCTAAATTTGGTTAATGTCTACATTCACTGGTGAATGTCCGAAATTCCGTTTTCTCCACTTGGACTCAATTAGCTTTGCGAATTAGCTTTTTTAGTCTTATGCAAGCTTTGATGGTAAATGTTAGAGTTAGGTTAAATTAGGTTATAAATCTCAGAAATGGGTTAAAAACCTAACGGGTGAATTTCGACATTCATCAATTTAGGACATTCACGGTAACATAACCATCTACGCTCATCGCTGAACTCTCAGAAGCGATCATGAAGGGGATCATAAATAAAGGTTCTAATGTTCAGTGGCGCTATTTAAAACTTAATAAACTGTAGCTACAGTTAACTTCGCATTCAATTCCAACTTAAAGCCAAAATATTAGTCTATTAGAGACAATTTTCTATACGAAGAAACTTGTAAAAGGTTCCTGCTGACACTCAGTTATTTTCTGCTATCTATTTTATAAGTTTATTTTTTAGAACTTGTACCCTTTCTTTGGAATTTAGTCTCCATAAAAGTGATAGAATAGGATATTTATAGAAATATTATAAACATGAATTGCTAAGTCAATGCCGGTAAAGTCAAAATCTACTGTCGCTAACTTTAAGCTGTCCAGACCAATGCCATATCCAGGGGGCTAGGGGGTTTCAACCCTCCTTGAAATGGTTGTCAAACCCGTCAACTGCATTAACACCCATTTTCTGTGGATCTTCGATTACTAAACATGGTTTTCCCTATTTTGTCTTCATACTTAAAGAAAGCGTGGTGTATCGTAGATATACTAACCTTGAATATAGGTTTAGCCATTTGAGTTATTAAGCTCTGAACAAGCAGGTACCGTAAATGCGCGTGTAATTCCATTCACAAAGAAATTTTACTAGAACCGAGATTAAGCTTGTGCTAATTTGAACCAATCAATCAGTTTAGTTAAATTAAGCATAAACCAATGTCAGAGGCATTTTTCTTCAATAAGAAGGGAGCTATCACTCCACAGCATCCTTATTTAGGTTTATTTTAAATGAAGGGAGATGAGCTATTAATTGTCCCCCCCTCCCTAAGCCCCTCCCTATACATATATCTAGAGGCTAATAGAAAGTTAGACAATTTGGGAATTAAAATGCGTTCTTCTAGGCATTTGGCACCCACCCTCTGCCGCCTACACAACGATCCATGCCCCTCAAGAAAAAAAAAATAAGAAAAACAGTCTTTATTCAGCAATAAATCGAAATTTAACAAATTTGTACGGTTTGAGTTTGGCACTTCTGGTCCAGTTTCTAATTTTTACGACCTTGATACCCTGTTTTGACTACTTTTAGTCCAAAAAAGCCATACTTGAATGTTATGCAAACGAGATCAGTAGACCACATCTGCCACCCTGTTATTGCCTTGCCCTTGACAAACGATGGTTCGGAATTAGAAGGATGAGAGCTTATGTACTTGTGGGAGACAGTCATTACCGCCCGATAAAACCCTCCCACCCAAACACAGTATGAATTTGTATGAGTAGAATGATTTTTTTCAGAATAGAACACAGTACAACAAGGACTCTAGAGGGAACTGGTAGGAGTAGAAAGTGGGAAAAGCTAGGTTGAATCTCGATAGGAAGAATTAAATTGGCAAAAATTCAATTTTTGTGCGCACAAAAGCGGAGTCAAGGAGAAGTGCTCGGCCTCAGTATGCCCCAGAATATTCTAAATGCGATGAGAGGAGCTTGTATTACTCTACATATTTATATTGTGCCTGGAAATTAGCAGCCTGTCTCAGGCGGGGCTATAGCCAACCCTTCTTGCTTTGTTCTGGATCTTCTGGAGTGATGCCAAGTATAATTTGGTAGCCTTAGCACAAAGAGGGCAGCCATTTTCGGCAGCAGATGCAGTGACTAAAATAAAAAGAGAGTCTGGCTGGATGAAAGAAGGCCTTTGGAGCAAAGAATCACTCCGTCTTATTTCCAGAGCAGCCGGTTTACCAAAGAAAGTTCCATGACTACCAATCAATTTGCCCTCGTTGGCCTGATATTCATTTAAATGTTGGTCTGATATTCATTATCCATTATTGTTCTTGTAGACCTGTTTGTTTCTTGAATAAATTCCCTTTCATATCCTTAATTTCTCACTTCCGGCAAATTTTACTATCTATAGGCAAAACATATTCGGTCGTAAAGATATATAAATTCAGCTCTACACATCATTTAGCAAATTTTAGACATTCAATTGTACAATAAATTGCAATTTTCCACCCGTTTTGCTTCAACTATTCAGGAGCCGTTGTAATCGATATTAAAGCTACACAAGCTATCACTTAAATAAGGCTTTAAATGATTTAGTCAAAAGTTGTAACTATAAATACGCCTTTGCAAAATAACACTGCATGCAGTTTGTGATGCTGTTTAAATTTGAAAGATTAACTCAGAGGCGTAGGACCACTTGGTGTTTTAGAGTGTTCTTTTGTCTATTGTTAAACATCAATTCTTATACTGTTACAGTGTTACACCTGCATCTTTCCATAGTCGGTAAAAAGTTATAAAATGCTCAGAAGGATCTAAGGGCTTTTTTTGACAATAACGATTTGGAGCAGTTTTATGATTTAGATGGAACCTAAGAAAAGGATCAACGTTACTCTCGCGAAAAAGTAATGAATTAAATAAAAAAACGAGTTTTTCCACTGAAAGTAAGGAGCGAAATTAAAACTTAAAACGAATAGAAATTATTCCGTATATGGGGCTGTCCCCTCCTCAATGCCTCGCTCTTTACGCTAAAGTTTTTATTGTTCTAAAAAATATAGTTATGAGAAAGAGTCAAACTTTAGCGTAAAGAGCGAGGCGTTGAGGGGGGGGGGGGCAGCTCCTTTATATACGGAATAATTTCTGTCCGTTTTAAGTTTTAATGTCGCTTCTTACTTTCAGTTAAAAAAACTTTTTTTTTTTTATTTAATTTCTGAACGTTTTTAAATTAATGTAGGTTTTGATTTTGGCTGGCCTTACATTAATAATTAAAATGAAATTTGGGTATTAATATTACTTTTTTTTGGGCTAAATGGCTTTCCCGAAAGTTGTTTAATTTTATTTACGAACGTTTTTGTTAGTAATAAATATACGTAACTTACGAATTAACTTACCTAACGACCTAACGAACTCCTAAATTGGTATATTTTTATTACATATATTAGGGGGTTCGCCCCCCCTCCTATTGAATGTCTCGATCTTTACACAAAACTTCGAATTTTTTTCCAATTCTTTAAGAATGGCCCCTTAATCACAAATGCCGTTAATTAGAATAAATAGCTCTTATGAAAGTACTAAACAAAACTTTAGTGTAAAGAGAGAGGTATTGACTAGGGGGCGAATCCAATCATATACGCTATAGTTTCTGTTCTTTTTAAGTTTTTATGCTGAAAAGTTTTCAGTTGGAAAGTTTTTCAGTTGAAAACTTGTTTTTTTTATTTAATTTCTGATCATTTTTTTAAATGATGGTGAGAAATCCGGCGCTCCCTTCATAGCAATGTCACTTCCCCCATGAAAACTTCCTCCATGGAATGATCCTCCCATGTAACCACCAACCCCCCCCCCACTACCAGAAAAAATCCCCCTGAAAACGTCTGTATACTTCCCAATAACCAATAATATATGTAAACATTGGGCAACGTTCATAACTTGCAGCCCTTCCTCCGGGGACTATGGGGGATTACGTTATCCTCAAAGACATAGTCATTATATTTTTTCGACCATGTTGAACAAAATGGCTATCTCAAAATTTTGATCAGGTTTTTTTGGGAAAAAATAAGCGTGGGAGGGGGCCTAGTTGCCCTCCATTTTTTTTGGTCACTTAAAATGGGCACCAGAACTTTTAATTTACGTTTGAATGAGCCCTCCTGCAATATTTTAGGACCACCGTGTCGATACGGTCACCCTTAGGAAAAAAAAACAAACAAACAAAGAAAAAAACACGCATCCGTGATAATTCTTGTGGCAAAAAAATACAAAATTCCACATTTTTGCAGATAGGAGCTTGAAACCTCTACAGTAGAATCCTCTGATGCGCTGAATCTGATGGTGTGATTTTCATTAAGGTTCTATGACTTTTAGGGGGCGTTTCCCCCTTTTTTTCGAAAATAAGGCAAGTTTTCTCAGGCACTTAACTTTTGATGGGTAAGACTAAACTTGATGAAACTTATACATTTGAAATCAGCATAAAAATCTGATTCTTTTGATGTATCTATTGATATTAAAATCTTTTTAGTTTTGGTTACTATTGAACCGGGTTACTCCTTACTTACAGTTCGTTACCACAAACTGTTTGAAAGTTCACCTCAGTGACAATTGATTCTTAAGGTCACCTGAGGTCATATTAATGGAAGACTGATTGTGATTTAATATGGCAAGCCTCTTATATGGAATATGAATGTGTAAATCTTTACAAGGTAAGTGATCATTGTCATCCTTGGAAGAGACGGTTTCAAGGGGTTGGATGGGGGGGATGACAGAGGGGGACTTGCCTCGGGCGCAGATATTTTGGAAGTGCAAAGTTTCAAATAAATAATGTCACTACTATAATCATTTCGTAATTATTGAAATCCTATTTCTATTTAAATAAAGTAGGCTAGATGGCGCAGTTAGTAAATGAAAACAATAAATAAATAAATAAAATAAAATAAGTTAAAAACGAAAAATAATTAAATAATGATAATTAAAAAAGCAGTAATGATCAAATAAATAAATTATTAATTAATTAATAAATTGAAAATTGTTTTTTTAATAATTGAAAATTTGGTTAAAACTGAGTAAAAATTTGTGGGAGACACATCGCATTTTACTGAAAAAATACAAATGAGCTTGCATTGTCAGTTTAATATGTATATGCTGATGTTAATAATACTTTGTTTTATTAAAAGTTTAAAAGTGAGAACATTTGAAATTTTTTTCAATGAAATGAAATTATGTTCTGGCCTTGAGAAGGCATGGGGGGTTTTGAGCCCTACTCATGTTAGTTTCTGCTCAGCTCCACAAATTAACACATCAAGTGATATACGCTTTCATCTAAACATCCACAAATAGGACAGAAATAAGCACCAGCCGTTGAACTTTCCCTGCCGATAAACTTTCTTCTTTGGCCCAGTGGAAAACTACCTGCCGTCATTTCAATTAATAACTTTATTTCATTTTTATTCAAAGCCACCTTAAAGAATAAAACTTCTTCGACCGACAATAAGAGCCAGTGAATTCGAAAGTGAACACTGGACCAGCCATGCCTGCATTTCTTGGTCCTGTAAAATTCTTTCGACTAATTCACTTACTTGGTCCCCTCATATCCTCAAGCCTAAACCACCCCCCCCCCCATGTGACTTATTCCACACTGGTCTAATACACTCTTAATTTGGTAGGGCCACCCCTACCAGAGCTACCCTTGAGCATTTCCAAATAAGCCGCCTTCATCATCCGCAACCTAGGCATCACCAAAAATGTTTCCCAAAGCCTAACCATGCTAACTTGCCTACGACTTCTTAAAGAAAACAAACCTAAATCACTTCTAACTACTAAACTGTTTATATGCTTACTTATTGCTAGCCACCTCTTATAACATCCTATTTGTAACTATTAGTAGTAACAGGAGTATTAATAGTAGTAGTATCCGCTAAATTTTACCTTGTGATCAACTGGTCCCACTCATGATGCCCCTGAAGTTTCCTGTTGATATGATAAGCCGTTCCAAAAATATTTCTGATACGCCCGTATCAGCAATCTGTATAGCCTACACATTAGTTCAACTTTCCCCTCAACTTTTCCTCAGATATTTTTTTTCAATATCCTCAGCCTTAGTAGTACTCGCTACAGAAGTAGTAGTTTTAGTGACAGTGCAGTGGTAGTAGTAATAATACTTGTGGTAGCAGTAGAAGCAGCAGTAGTTGTAGTAGTATTACCGTGCAAATATTGCCTGTTTGGTCAATTGATCCTCTCCCTTATCATTTCCTGAAAATTCCAAATTAATATACTCAGTCATTCCTGAGTTACACCCTCTTGACAACCCATATACACATAACATGTTGCTCTCCCCTAAACATTCCCTGAAAGACTTATCTTAATGCCCTTCGTATTTTGGGAAAGTAGAAATTAAACATGCATACCTTTACTTAATAACATAGACTATATGTAAACAATGAACAAATTGCATAACTTGCAGCCCTGGCATAGAGGCCTCGGGGGGGGGGGGGTTGACATCCCCAAACGCAAAATTACTGAGCCTTTCAACAATGCTGAAAATAATTCATGTCTCGAAACTTTGTTTTGATGTTTGTTTTGGAAAATGATGGACGTAAGGGGGTAGTTGGGAGGGGGTAGTTGACACCGATCACTATTGACTCTTAAAAGGAAACTAGAACTTCCAATTTTAACCAAATGAGCCACCTCTAGATTCCTTCCATAAGAACTTTAAACGCCCCAGGGGCATAAATTAAAACCCTCGCCCTCAGGCTCTGGTGGTTTGTATCCACCCAAAAACCTTGTTATATGATCTTTGGACAATTTTGAATAAAAGGACTGTCTCGAAATTTCTATTGGATGCATGCGCTCTAATAACTTGACTCTTGAAAAGAGCACTAGAACTTCTGGATACTAAACCAATGAGTACCCTGCAAAGCATATACGACCACTCTTTCTATAAGAGCCTCATATACCCCTAGGGCATAACATACAACCCTTGCCCTGAGAGCTGTAGGGAGGGGGAGGGGTGTCTTCCTCAAAGACATAATCTCCGGACCCTTCAACTACGATGAACAAAATTTTTATCTCCAAATTTCAATTGCAGGTGTTAAGGGAAATGATGAGCGTGGAGGGGGGGGGGAGGGCTGGTTGCTCTCAAATTACTTTGACTTTTAAAAAGGGCACTACAACTTCCAATTTCAAATCAAATGAGCCCTATCTAAAGTTTATTCGACCGTCCATTCCTTAAAAACCTTATATGCCCTCATGGCATAACTTACAACCCTATCCTCAGGGTACTGGGGGGTAGTGTCAACCCTAAAGGCATTAATATATGTTCTTTGGACTATTTGGAACAAAATTTTATCCCATTATTTCTATTAGATGTGCTTGGTGAAAAGAGGGGTTGTCGGGGAGAGGGAGGCTAAATGTCTTCCATCACTTTTGACGCTTAAAAGGGAACTAGAATTTCCAGTTTTCAACCTAATTAGCCTCTTCTAAAGTTGAACAGCCATCCCTTACATAAAAACCAACCCCAAACCAACCCCCATTATCAACCCCAAAAGCCTTGTTATGGGATCTTTGGACTATTTTGAATAAAATGACTGTCTCAAAATTTTTGTTAGATGGTATTTTGGGAAAACACGACGTGTGGGGGAAGGGTAGCTGCCCTCTGATCCCTTTGACTCTTAAAAAGGGCACTAGAAAATCTGATGACCAATCCAATGAGTCCCCTCCGAAGTGAAACCTTTGCCCTGAGCTGTGGGGTCGGGGGCGTCTTCCTCAAATTCATAATTTCCAGACCTTTCAACTCCAATGAATAAAATTGCTATCTCCAGATTTTGATTGAATATCTTTGGGAAAATGATGAGCATGAGGGAGGGGGCGCTGGTTGCTCTCAAATCACTTTTAACTCTTATAAAGGGTAATATAACTTCCAATTTCAAATAAAATGAGACTCATCAAGTTTATACGACCACCCATTCCATAAAAACCTTATATGCCCAAAGGGCATGACTTACAACCCTGTCCCAAGGACAATGGGAGATGTGTCAACCTTAGAGGCATTGTTATATATGCTTTGGACTATTTTGACAAAATCGCTTTCTCGCAATTTTAATAAGATTCGTTTGGTGAAGAGGGGTAGTCGCGGGTGGGGCAGCTGCGCTCCATTACTTTTGACTTTTAAAAGGGAACTAGAACTTCCAATTTTCAACCAAATGAGCCTCGTCTAAAGTTTATGCTACCATCCCTTCCATAAAACCTTAAATGCTCCCGGGGAATAACTTACAACCCTTACCCCTGGCTCTGGAGTTTGGCCTGCTATTTTATGCTGGAGAAAAATTTTCAGCAATTTTTAAAAACATAGACCCTTTTAAAAATCTGGACACAAATAGTAGTGTTTAATTTAGTTTCATACCTCCTCTAGATGACCTGAAAGGGAAAACTTGATACCATTCGCAAAAAAATCTTATTTAATTTCTTTGATAGCTTAGATACACTTACATTATTTTGATTTGGTTAAATTTTAACAGCAGAAGTAGCCCTGAAAATTTGAAGATAATACCCTCAGCCGTTCTTGGGATACTGCTGAGATGCCTTAGTGGGAATTAGCATTAACACATTGCATTTTTAATTCATCTTAAGGTAACATTTAGTTTTTAAACATAATGGGAAAATGGGAGGGTGGGCGTGGGAAGGGGATTAGTTACCCTCCAATCACTTTCGACTATTAAAAAGGGCACTAGCCCTCTCAATTTCCAATTGAATGAGCCCCTTTTGAAGTTTTACGACAATTCTATCTATAAAAACCTTATATAAACCTTGACCCTGGGGGCTCTGGGGGGAGGGGTTGTCATCCTTAAAGACCTAATTTCCAAAACTCTCAACTACGTTGAATAAAATGGCTATCTCAAAATTTCGATTGGATGTGTTTGGGGAAAAGGTG
>JAQQPU010014279.1:0-12355 GCA_029168905.1 Artemia sp. Kazakhstan ARC1039 | reverse complement strand
CCCCCCCCCCAAAAAAAAGGTATATGACCTAGATTTTCTGTAATTAAATTCACTTTTCCAATGCGCTGTAATATTTCAAATTTGGTTTGGAAGTTTGGAGTTGAACAAGGACGAAATAATTAAAGGGTAAAAGGAACTTCTTTAACATAATTTTATGCTGTTATTCTTGGTAAGTCTCAGTTTACTGAGGATTAATGAGTTCTTTGTGAGTAATGTGCGTGTCGTAACATTCAACTTAAAATTTGCATTGTATTATTACGGTACTTGGAGTGGAATCTTAGCTTCAAGAATCATTTCAAATATTTAATAGCACCTTGTCGGAGAATAATTGTGAAAATTATAATAAAGTTAGGGCAATGCTTCTAACTGCTCCAGTCTAAACTTGAAACAGGTTTGAATAAGAATAATTAATTTTTGTTCGTATCTAATTTTTATAATCCTTCGAAACTTTACAATACATTCCACAATGGGGAAGATAAAGGTGACATTTATTTTTCATAATGGATTACATATAATTGGTAATGTTAGTAAGAAATCTCGCTTGTTGAAATTTTGTATTTTCGTGTGTTAACATATCAAAGGGTAAAACCAAATATCAATTACGGCTAGCTCAGATCCATGAATTACTCTTTTCAAAGTTATAGTTTCGCTAAGTTTGACCTGCTTTGGTCTCATGAATGAAAAAAATTTGAAAATTTTCGGGGACGCTTTTTTTGTGTTTTGTTTTCTCTTTTTTTTTGGCAGGTATTGAATAAAAGTCAAGACACTCAGAACAGCTTTTCAAAGGTTTGCTGAAGACATTTTGGGTGTTTATATAACGTTTTTTTTTTACATAGGCGAAGTATTTGCTCAGTGATTCCTTATAAATTCCTACTGGATCCTTTAATGTAAAATTGTATAACTTTGTTCGCAATGATAGGTAAAAATGATGAAATTTATTTGTATGTGGACATGAAAAGATTAACGGAATTTGTTAGGATCGCATTTTTGGCAATGACTGAAAAATCCTTAGTGTATTTTTTTATTGCAAACAGGCCATAAGAAAAGCCGCCCCCCACCTTTTCAGAGGTATTTATACTTTGGACATGTGCCCAGGAAACCAAGACCCAAGAAACCAAGAAACCAAGACAAATACTTTCAGGAGCTTAATAACTTTATTTTAAGAAAGTAATGCCTGATACGCCCTTTGATTGGAACATAAACATAAATTTTGTTATCTGCTTTTAAGTAGAAGCTTTAAATTGCCTTTCTATTTTCCTTTTTTCTTCATCGTTTTCGCCATGTTTTCTCCGTTCCAATTTCTCTTAGTTATTTGTTGCATTTCTTTGATAGCTTCAAATGTCTGTTGTAGATTTCATTTAAGTAGACCATGATTTGATGTCTTAAGTCCTCCTGAAAGCAGTTTTTGTTTTGTTTGCTCAGTTGCAATATCCTTTTCTAAACAATTTATTTTCTTCTCTCTCCGGGTCTTGGATATCGGACTCACGGTTTTTCTTATTTGATTGCACAAGTTCTAAAGGACTCCTTCGAGGCATTGACAGGAAATCGACTAGGGCCCACTATTAACAGGAAGGCTAGGATTAAACTGGTTTGGAATGGTCCCTGGGATATTGTACATAGCTGAAGGGACACTTGTGTGAAATAATGCCATGGAAATGAACTTTTCTGCATTGGTGGACACTGATGTGATGTTGGTATGGTATTTCTTCAGAAAAGACTAGATGTTTTTTTAAATGAAATTTTTTAAATTTCATTTATTTTGGAAAGCAATTCGTGTCTACAAGGCCATTGGGATAGGTTTACTTTCGTGAACAAAAAACTGGTTCAGGGCAAGCTTCAAAAAATGCCCATAATTTGCTTGCTAAATCTGATATGCGGAATGAGCTTCCGGGCATTGGTAGGTAGGTATGGATTTGGTTTTAGTATGATGCTCATTCAGGATAGAGGAGATTTTATTTATTTATTTATTTCATGTATTTATTTCGGAGAGTGACTGGTGTATACAGGACCTTTGGGACCGGTTGATTTTGGCGTGACAAATTTCCGGTTCTGGAAAAACTTTCTGGTTCTGGAAAAATCGGTTCTGATCTCCTTTTGCTCGTTAAAACTGTGAAGACGTTAAAACTATGTAAAGAAAGCTTTTCGGTGTTGGTGTACACGAATGTGATTTTTGTATGAGATTAATTTAGAATAGACGGAATAAGGTTTATTTTTGTTATAGGAACACTATTTTAGATACGTTTATTTTGAAGTCATCAATATATGCAGGTGGACATTTTCATTGTCCAATTGACAAGTCTCTTAGGAAACTTCAAAAAATGTACCTATTTTGCCTCTTAAATTGATTTGTGAAATGATTTTTTCTTTGCTGTTGGTGGACGCGGATGTTTTGTCAGTATAGTATTCACTCGGTAGAATAGACGAGGAAATTTTATTTGAATGAAAACGCTATTCTTAATTCGTTGTTCAAAAAATGACGTTCCGGATGGATTTTACTTTTCCGTAACAAGTTTCTGTGTCTGGGCAAACTTCAAAAAATCTCCGCATTTTACTGGTTAAACCTGTTCTGTGACATGTTGGTCACCTTTTCCAATGTCAGGCTATTAGCAAAAGTCAATGATAGTAAAACACTCGAAGGATTGAGTGGATATCGACTTAATCCTACTCGGAAAGATTGACTCAGAAAGAATGCTTAGGTTATACAGTCTATGAATGGTATCCGGGAGATAGTACATACCTGAAGCTCCGCTTGGGTTAAGTAATACCTCGAAAACGGAATTTCGACGCTAAAATTCTTTTGCATCCCGTCCCCCTGGATCTGACCATGATTTAATATAAGCATTAAATTTGCCTTTAGTAAAATTCTAGTTCTTCAGAATTTAAGTTAAATAATGACAGAATAATGCGTGAATTTGGATTAGTTGACATTTTAAAAGAAACGTTCGGAAACTACAAGTTTTTGGTAAAACTCAAAATTTTGGTAAAGCTTCCAAATAAAGCTCAAAATTGAAGTAAATAAGTGAATAAAAATGTTATCTTTGGTAGAATAGAGTTATAAAAATTATGTTAATAAAACTGTTAAAAACTAATGAAACGTCAAACAACTCTAATGTTATAAAAATAATATGTGCAATGAAAACAAGTTAAAGAATATTCTGCGATAAAAGTAATGAATGTAATATTTTACATTTCGGAAGCACAAAATTTTTACTACAGAAATTCCAAAATTTCATTGACCTCCCTTTTTTGAGGGCAAAGCTTTTGTATATAGCAGTTCTGTTAACTCTTAATTTAGTGCGTTAAATTTTTGTGGTTAACACATAAGATTCTCTAAAAAAAAATCGTACATAAAAATGCCAACTTTTCTTAAAAAAAGAAAGAAAACCGTACAAAAATTATTTCGAAACTTTTTATCCATTGCAGAACTAACTTTTCGAGCTGAAATAGTTTCATTTTGATTTAGCAACGTTGAGAGCCTAATTTGCGATAAGTTTTTTTTTATTTCTGAGGGCTTTAGTATTACATTCGGCACTTAGAAATAGCAGATGTACGGTCTTTTTGTAGAAGGTCCTGACAATAGCTTAAATATCATTTTGCTTAAAAATTCCTATTCATTAGTTTTTGCATTGAATTTCAATATTGCTAAGACTAAATGCTGAGTAAATATTTATTTAAATATGTATTTTCGAAACGAAAGGGTGCAATTAACTTGTCCTTGAATTTAAAAAAGAGAAGAAATAAGGTTTTTCTATTTTGCCATTTATAGTTTTTGTTCAAGGATTCAAATGAGAAATCACACGGAAAATATACTTGTGCTTGATAATACTGCTTAAATTTTGTATTTGTGGCAATCGTGGCATTGAATTTTACTATTATTAAATTAAATACCTAGCTATTTTTTTGTTTAAAAATCGTATTCTCAAAACAAAAAGGTGCATCTAGCATTTTCTTAATGTTTATGAAAACAGCCAAATTCAAGTTTTTAACGCTTTTTTGTTTGAGAATCTGAATTGCAAAAATAAATGAAAATTACATCGTTTTGCTGGATAATTTTGCTTCATTTTTGTATGCAATGCATAAAATTAGGATTTTTTTGCAAGTACAGAATGCTTTTTGCGGCAATCAGGGCTTTAGAAATTTACCATTGATTAAATTTCGATCAGTTATTTCTTTCAATATCGTATGCTCAAAACTGAAGCGTAACTAATATATTCTTAATTTAGAAATGGTCCGAAATAAGGTTTTTTAGCTTTCGGTTTTAACGATTTTGGTTTGGGGATTCAAACTAGAAAAATATGTCAAAATCAGAGTGTTTTTTTTTATAATTTCGCTTTATTTTTGTATGAAGCACATTAAATTGTTATTATTATTTTTCTCGTTGGAAGTACGGAACGCTTTTTGTGGCAATCATTACTTTAGAATTTTATCGAAATAGACTTTACTAAATTATTGGTTTGAATATTTTGTTCACATTTTCTTAATCTGAGAAAAGGACCAAAATAGTTCCAAGAAAAGGTTTTTTTCTTAAGACATCGTTTTATAACACAGCAGTAATATAGTATCACAAATCCAATCTCTACGTTAAAATACAGTTATCAGTCTTCATTAAGGCAACATTAGGTGATTTAAAAAAATATGGCCCGAAGTCATTACGCCATAAGCCGTTGAAATATTAAAGAATTTTCTTCAAAGTGCGGTTGGCTAAGATAGGCTTATATTATCCAAGTTGTTAAGATATGAACATCCTTGCCTAATAGGATGAAATCCCTGTCTTTTATATCTAAAAATTGTTGCTCAGAACCAAGTAGTGCTTATGTAGTTTAAAATCTAAGTTATCATTGGACTTGGCTGGTCATAACACAGACATTTTAACCAAATTTTAAAAGCTAGCCTCACCTAATTTAAAAGTTATTACAGTCTCTTAAATCTGCAAACAACCTACAAACGTTACTCCCATTTGAGCTGTGTTCCAGACCGCTCAAGTGATAGCTTTCCTGAGATATCTTGAGATAAACTAGCTACAATTGTAGCTTTGTCTATTACATTCGAAGGGTGTTTCTTACCTCAAAATTGCAATTGTTAGGTTATAAAGCTTCAAATTATAACAATGGAAGTTACGCACTGTAACACTTGAAGCTACAAATTGAAGCATTTGAAGACTCTGTGTGGGGTAGTTGCATTATCCGTCTCCGATTTTGCCACAAAGATTCCGTGCGGTTTTCCCAGAAAATACCCTGAATTTGGGAGATTTGGCTCTGAATTTAAAAAATTCAAAGGGAGAGTACTTCTTGTAATATACCATCCGATGCAACAAGGCAGCCGAAATTTGACCTTTGTATAAATTAATTAAAATAACTTTTTCTGCAAAATAAATTTTTCAAAGAAAAGTAAAGAACTCCATTAAACAAAAAATGAGCAAAAATAGATTCAATCCACCAATCGTGAAACTACCACAAATCAGCGTCGATAAATAAGTGAAACCCAAAACGAACAGAAATTACAATAAATAACGGAGCCAAACTCAAAACGAGAAGAAATTAACATAAGTTGGGCTCAAAACCCATATGCCTTCCCAAGGCCAGAACAAAACTTGCACTTTACTGAAAAAATATAAATGTTTTTGCTTTTATAACTTTAATAAATCAAATAATATTAGCATTTTGAATACTAAATATCAGTATATGTATATTAAACTGACAATGCACATTCATTTGTATTTTTTCCAGTAAAGTGCAAATTTTGTTCTGGCCTTGGGAAGGCATAGGGGTTTTGAGTCCAATCGACTATTGAAAAAGGCAATAGCCCTTTGAATTTCCAATCGAATGAGCCTTTTTTGAAGTTTCTACGACAACGCCTTCTATAAAAACCTTATATTCCCCCAGGGCATAACTTACAACCCTTACCCTGATTGCTGTGGGGGAGTGTCCTCCTCAAAAATATAATTTCTATCTGGAAATCAACCACTCTGAACAAAATGGCTATCTCAAAATTTTGATTGGATGTGTTTGAGGAAATGGTGGGCATGACAGGGGTGTTAGTTGCCTTCCAATCACTTTCGGCTATTAAAAAGGGCACAAGCCACTCCAATTTCCAATTGAATAAGCCCTTTTCGAAGTTTCTACGACAACTTCTTCGATACGAAGTGCCCTGCTCTAAAGGGAAAAAGATAATAAATAGTATATTGTGCCAACATCGTTCTTATATGCCCCCAGGGCATAACTTAAAACCCTTGCTCTGGGGGTTTTGGGGGAGTGTCCTCCTCAAAAACATATTTCCTATCTGGAAATCAACTACGCTGGACAAAATGGCTGTATCAAAATTTTGATTGGATGTGTTTGGGAGAATGATAGGTATGGCTAACCATTGGAGGCTAGTTGCCCTCCAATCACTTTCGACTATTAAAAAGGGCACTAACCACTCCAATTTTCTCTCGAATGAGCCCTTTTCGAAGTTTCTACGACAACTCCTTCTATACGAAGCGCCCTGGTATGAAAAAAAAACTAAGAAAAAAATAATGATACATTGTGCCAACATCGCTCTTTACTTAGGTTGCGCGATTGCGCTGCCTTTGATTTACCCTTGGTGATTTTCGGAAACACTAATCCAGTTTCCAAAAAGATGCGAGATGTGCTTTCTGGCCTTGGGCACGCTCTGTACACTTAGCAAGACCGTATCCAGGAATTTAAGCTGGCGATGGGTGGGGGGAGGATAAGGACTTGTGTTTGCAATTTTAAGATGAATTTATGATTCAGATGAATAATTTTTAGTTTTTTTGGAGAAATAGCCTTCCTAACTGCATTTGAAGCCCAATTCACGAGTCAGAGATTTTTTTTTGGGGGGGGGGGATTGGCTTCAAACCCAGTGCCCCCCTCCCCTTTGATGCGCTCTGATTCTTTGATGGCATAATATTTTATTGAGCTTTTTCTTACTTGGGCCCTCTCCGAAGTGAATTCCTACATATCTTTCTTTTGAGTGGTAATGTCTAAATGTCGCCGAACGTAATCAATGAAGTTCGAAATGTTTCGAGCAAAATTCCTCTTTAAATTTCCATGAAGTTTGGCCTTATCATTATAAAACACTTTCCTTCAATTAGGCAACTACTTCCGTCAAAATTTGGTTCAGAAGATGAGGACAATTTAATCTCTTTACCTAACTCCTTTCTCTGCTGATTAGTTTCCCTCTTGACCTTTGTTATTCCATTTGAAATGCTTAGTTAACCCTAATGATGGAAAATATTGACTTGGTAACGTTCTTGTATTTTCATCTTCTATCTTGCTAACCTCTTTGCAAAGTTTATCATGTAGATTTTCTTGTGTTTCTCAGAGTTCTGTTGGCCAAGATAATTTTTGACAAGTAGCGTTAAATTCTACGAGAAAAAAGACAAAAAGAACATAAAATGGTATTATATTTTTCCCTAAACGGGCTCAGGTGAATTTCTAGATATTAGTTTGATCATACATTACAAAACTCCTTTATGCATATAATCCTTGTTTTTATTGTTATTTTATTTAATGACGTTAAAAATAGAGGAAAACCTAGCAAAAATAATTTCATAATGTTTCTTAAATTGTCTTATTTTTAAATACACATGGAGGGGTGGAGAGAACTTCTTTCTGTATTTGTTTTATATTAATTTTAGGCAAACTGGAAAAACATTAATATTAGTCTTGTTTTATTTTCAGTCGCAATTAAAGATCATATTTTGATTCTGAATATTGCAGTACACGAGGATTGAGTTGTACTGTGAATACTAAATAGTTTTATCGGGATTATTTGGAAAAGCTGAAATATCTTTTAACCAGTGTGTTTTGAGCTACTAAAAATTTGAAATGGCTAAGACACTTTCTGTAGATGAAGGATGCCAAATTGCCAAAGATTGTCCTTTTCGGCCAACCATCTTTGCCTAAACGAAAAGTAAGGTCGTCCCCGAATAGGGTAGAAAGAGGTTGTAAGCAAGGACTTATTATATATAGGAACTTCATGAGAGTGTTTAAATAGGGAGGCTTTGAATATAGTGGGATGGAGGAGGAGCGTGTGTAGCTGTGTTGGCCTTTGTCGCTCCAGTAAGTTGTTAGTGGTTGTAGTGTTTCAGTTAGAACACCTTCCTTTCTCTCTTTCCTCTTCCTTCCTTCAGCCCTTTCTTAACATCCTCCACTCAGAGGTGGCACTCCTTGGGGTTCTTTCAAAAGATTGTAGTATTTAGGCCCTGAGCTTGGGATCTCAGGAAGGGTTTCTGTATTAAACATTGCTCCAAAAAGTATATCAAATATATGAAAAAAGTAGGTTTGATGAGAGATGGCTGGTGAGTAAAATGATCCATTTATGTTTTTTAATGGTTGTAAGATTTAGACGATTTCCCAGTTTAGCACTGAAGCACAAAGATATACCTTTTGTAATTTGTGCCATCTATATTAACTTTGGCAGCAGTTTTAGTTTTATTCATTCATTAGAGCTTTATTTATTTTAGTTTCTTAGTTGAAAATCAACCTCGCTAAATAAGTAGTTGGACGGATTCTGTAAAGAAAATTATAAAATTATATTTTTTATAACATTATAAAACAAAAAGAGTACTACAATTAGGTTCCTTATTTTAGGCTCTTTCCAAATATTATAGTAATTTTTCTGACAATCCCTCCCCCTAGTGATCCCAGATATGGTTCTAGAATATATACAAAACTATAAGAAAGCACTAAAACAGTGACATTATTGTTTTGTAATATTCAACCAATTTCTTTCAATCAGATTATGATATTTTTTTTTTCACTATTATCCACAAGTTAAATCATTTCAAATAATATTTTTATCCAATATCGAAATCAATCACTCAGGCTGAAATCGATAACAAAGAAGATGACGTATCACGACGTTAAAAACAGCGGAGAAATGCATTATTAGGCATATATATGGGACCACCAGAGGGAGGGGGGCTTATTGTCGGGGTAGTGACTATTATATTAAAAAAAAAACACATAATAAGAAATCTAATGGTACTGCTCCTTTTGTTCTGTAATGTTTCCTTTAACAGAGCCGTCCAACTTCACATTTAGCTTAAGTTCTGCACCTTTATCTCATTTGCACATCCTCCTTTAAATGTGGAATTATTTGCAAAGACTTAACTGTTTTCACATTATGTATGGAATTTTCTATGCAAAGTAGTTAAGTTTCGTTTTGTTAAGTATAATCTTTTGCACTTGAACAAGTCTTTTCACATCTAGACAATTCAGTCCCGGAGAAACTTAACCTCTGACAATTATCCTTAACGTATCCACACGTAAAATTGAGTTGCTAAAAAGAAAGTAAGACAAATTAAAATAATTTCGTGTAGGAATTCTGGCAAATTCCCCAGTGTAAAATTTCCCCAGAAACATAAATTCCACCCCCCCCCCCCCCGAAAATTCCCTCCCCATGGAAAATGTTCCCCGTAAAAATCCCCCTAGCAAAAATTCACTCTCTCCCCACCCGAAAAATTTATGCACACTTCCCAATAACAAACACTGTACATGCACACACTTTTATCACATTAATCGTAAGTGATAGGATTCAATCGTGAAAGACTTCAACAGTCTTGTCTGACAGTATCCATAAAACTATCATAATCATCGTCTAAAATCATTACAATCATCTTAAGCCAACTATTCAAAAATGTGGAATGGAGATGGCTATTCAAGCTCTTATCAAACGTAAAAGGCTCTCTGGAAAAAGTTTAATAACTTATTTTTAAGATTTATTAATTGCTCATATAGAAATTCTAATTTATTGCTACTATATAGCTATTTTCTATAACGTAACAAAATTTTGCGTGGCGTAAAATTCTTTGACACTGCCTACGGTACGGACAAAATTTGTTCCGTAAAATTACGTACCCCGACATAACGTCTTCAGTTGTGCTAGTGTGGAAGGTTCTATGGCACAGCGTGAAAGAATCACTATGGTCTCTGCAAGGGTTCAAACGCAATTGATTTAAGTAGATAAGGGATTGTGAGCAATATCAAGCATACTGGAAAACTGAGGAAGGAAGAACATTAGTGTTGACCAGTTTTTCATTCCTGGTCGTTCAATTCCCTTCCTGTTAATTCTTTAATGGGTAATATTTTTTGTTACAGCTGCTGTTTTGATTCCGAGTTTTCTGTCCTTGTAGCAAGAAGGCTGCACCGTTTAGAAACTGAAAATATTTCAGTTTCCAGTGTTTTCACTGTTTTTCCAATGTTTCCAGTGTTTTCAGTTCAGTTTGCCAGTGTTTCTGTACTTATCATCTTCTTGGTATCTGCCTTTGTCTATATGAACTTTGACGGCATCTACATGTTATATATACATATACTTTTTTTTTAGAAAACCAAGTTCCGCATGGCTTTCCGTATATCACAAGAAATCCGGTACCCACACCTCAAGTTGAAAAGGGTCGTAATACAACTTTGATATGTGAAGTCGAAGGCAACCCTCCACCAGTTGTGACGTGGATCCGTGACTCCCACCCCCTGAATTTGAGCAACTCTCGGTACCGCGTCAGCATGAATGACAACGTTGGACGTTTTGATGTTTTTGAAAGTGATGAAAGTGACCAAGGTCGATATGAATGTGTCGCTGAAAATAAAATTGGAACGGTTGTTTCGCCGCAGTTTACTCTTCAAGTTCGAGGTAAGTCTTTTTGATTTGATTTTACATTGAATACTAATGTTTCCGTTTTCCACCCAAGTTTTGGCTTTATATCAGTTTTCGGGCTTCCTGACCAGAAGTATGGAATCAACAGTGGCGTATCCAGGATTTTGTTTCGGGGGGGGGCCGTCAGTCTACCTTTTTATAGCAGTCATGTGAGCAAGAAAATTATTTATCATAGTGCAAGATTTCCGGCGGGGGGGGGGGGGGGGGGGGAGTAGCTAGGTAAAGAAATTAAAAGTACACACTTGTCATGAGTATTTCTAGTTGTAGACTTTTTTTGTTTGAGAATGGATGACAATATTTTGCCAACAAAGTCAGAATTAAAAAAAAGTTAGAAGCAGTGAGAGTTTCTATTTTGGGCGACTAGTTGTTTTGGAACTGCCACGAAGCGGCAGAATTTAGAAAATATAAAATAAAGAAGTGCATTATTCCTTATATTTGCCTATGAGACCCTTGTTTTAGAGAACCAAATAAATAAAAATAATATTATATCAAAGACAATTGCCCAGAATTTGGTTTCGGAGGGGTGGGGCCTCAGTCTACCTATTATAACAGCCATGAAAGCAAGAAATGTATTGATATTAACATTGTTTACAGAGGATAAAGCACAATTAAAATTTAAAAAACAGAATCAACTGCACTTGAGTAACGAGCAACGAAAGACGGTCTAACCTCTCACAGTAATAGCCGCCGGTCTTTTTTGGCTGCAAATGGATCAAAAACTTGGTCAGCATCGACCTGGATATCCTGGTTCAGGGTCATGTTAGCTAGTCCGTTCAGACGCTCCTCGCCCGTGGAGCTCTGCGGATAGGTTTTTAATCGCTTAAGACAGCTAAAGCTCCTCTCAGCAGAAGCGGTAGTCACTGGTAATGTCTGAAAAATCGTCAAAAGCCTTTGAATGCATGGGAAAAATCTTGCATCGCATGACGCAAGAGTCGAAGCAACAGTTGATGGTTTCTCAGACTTTCCGAGCCACTTCTGTTTCCAAAGGACTTACTCACATTCGAGCGCACGTCTACCCCTGTGAAATCCCTCGTAAACAGCAACAGTGTTCAAAAATTCATTAATATTTAATGACTCAATGTTAGCTGGCAAAAGCCTTCCGATTTTGAAAGATGCCTCCTGATGGCGCAAAAATCTTTGATCAAGTTCTTCAATAAGGGAAGCAAAGTACGGATCGAACAATGACTCGCGATAAAAAACCTTGATGGACTCATTATCGTTGATGGACGTTCGGCGGATAGGCCTGGGAACAGCCGGAGCCACATTTACCTCTTGTGCCAGCTCATAGGCTTTCTGAAAAACTGTTTCAAAATCATTTTGTTTTGACTGCAGTAAAGTATCAGAACATAGCTTAATGTGCCGACAGCACTCAACTAAGTCTAAATATTCGGCTTGCAGCGCCTTAGAGACAGAGAGCATTATGGCACTAACAAACTCTAGCATAGCCAACGTGAACATAAAACTAAATTCGGTTGCTGCTGAAACCAATGCATTCGCTTTTGAAATAACTTCCGTATCGCACCGTATGCTACCAACTATTTCCTCAAGTACGGAAATAATCGCACAATACAAAGACATAAAAACTAAAATGCAATCGTGACGCTCTACCCATCTCGTTTCGCACAACTTCACAAGCTTTCTCACAGGAATATCAGGACAAACGACAGCGACCGCTTCTACAAACATATTCGTTCTT
>JAQQPU010014278.1:0-22963 GCA_029168905.1 Artemia sp. Kazakhstan ARC1039 | reverse complement strand
ATTATCTATCTACATATACTTACTAGTTTTATGAGTGAGTTATCCCAAAAAATATCCCTGAATGAGAAACAAATTATTTTTTATATTCCACGTTAAACGAATATTTATTTTTCTTTTTATATAGTTTCACTTTTTATAACATAGTTTATTAGGACTTAATTCCATGTTTTTCCTTCAATGGACGGAATAAGCTGTTCAAACGAGGTCAATTTGGCAAAGCAAACCTTTTACGAAATGCACTTTAGGCTAGGTTGCTAATCCAGCCCGTTCGGGTATTTAATAGCATGATGGAAGCATGTAGTGTATGTGAAAGAAACTATTTATTTGTAAACAATTTTTAAAGCTTTAAAATTAGTTGCAAATCTTAGTTATAAAATAAAACTAAGAATTTTATAAAATAAAATTCCACCGTGTGGCATTGCTTCTTTTGCAACTGGGAAGCGTAAAATATAGTTATTGATACTTTTAAATCAATTAGCTTCTCAGAATTTTAAATTGATTGTAAATTTGTTTTCTTCGGGGTAAACGTGTAGTTTGGTGCCCTAAAATAGCTATAAAGTAAGACTTTCCTCTGGCCCAATCTGTATGATAACTTAAAAAAGATCTTTAAATACACGTTTGAATGAGCGCCATACCAATTATCTTGGACCTTCGATTTGATACAATCCTCCTGTGAAAAACAAAAGAAATTAACATGCATCGACTGTGTTTCCTCTGGAAAAAGAGAAGTAAAATTCCACATCTTGGAAAATGGAGCTTGAAACCTCTATGGTAAGGTTATCTGATATGATGTATTTAATAAAGGGATTTTCAATAAAATCGCTTGCTTTTTTGGGAATTTTTCCCCTTTTTTCGAAGATCAGGTAAATTTTCACAGACTTTTGGTTTTGGGTGGGTAACAAATGTAACAATTAACTGAAAGAATTTTATATATTTAGAGGCAGTATAAAAAGCCAATACTGCCGGTGTAATAATTGTCTGGAGATTTCCAGTTTTAGTTTTGGTGAATATCCGTCCAAGTAACTTTTTAATTCCATTTTTTTTATCACGAACTATTTGATAAGATTCTCTTGTGACGAATTTTGTTTTGGATCTGTTCATTTTTTTTAATTAAATAGGACACTAAAAAGAAAGAGGGTTAATTAGGCACCTGGAAAGTAAGTTTAAATTTTGTCTTTCTTTCGCTATTCTTTTTTTTAGTGTCTGAATATATAAGGGATTTATGTTTTAGGCAGGGAGAATTGTCCCATTATGAAAGGGGTGTATTTTACATGGTCATTATAAAATCAACACTTGGTATCTATGGAGGCAGAATGATTTTTGAGCATCTCTACTCCTTCTGTAAACTATTTTAAGGCGTAGGAAATTGCATAAAGACAAGCTTACATCTGTTATAATCTACAGAAGCAAGAAATATTTTTGTAATTTTGGTTTGAGTTTGATTTATTTTAAGATTAAATGCATAATAATTAAATATATTATTGATTAAATAAATTGATCCCTTTGCCAGGAGTCCTTGTCGTTTAAACTTTACTGCATTTTGTCTCATTACGCATGCTATTTATTTGCTCTTCTTATGTGAGACTTCAAACTGTCCAAATACTTTATCCCCAGGTAAATACGTCCCCAGAAAATACCCCCCCACGTGGAAAAGAAGGTTTTCCAAATTTGAGGATTCTATTTGATTTTAATTTTTTTTTCATTTTCGTAGGGGGAAGGAGTTTTGTTGCTTGTGTACTCTGAGCAACTCACTCAAGTTTACACTGTGTTCACTCCTAGAAACAAAAAATTGATAATGAAACATAAAAAACGAATCCGTTCAGGGGGAAAATACAGAAATTTTTAGTATTCCGTCCAGAAGAAACACTTCTGATTATAGTGGCTTCATACATCAGCTCATTGGTACTCTTGCAATGCAATCAAAAGTTGACCGCATATTTTTACCGGAATCGCTACTTATTAATTTGTTTTCCTTGTGTTTTCTATAATTATGCGAACTTTCTTGTGTTTTTTTAAGTAACTGGATATACCTTGTTTTATGCATAAATAATGCATTACCAGACATCCAAAACGTATTTTGAGCAATTCTACAAATAGCAGAGAAAAATCAGTCAAACGAAAAACAGGTTGTCCCCAGATGGAATTGGGGGAGTCATAAGGAAATGTTTAAGAGAAATGGGAACTTTCTGGCAGCGTGGTAAAGAGTGAGGCTTTGAATAGATTAGGACAGAGGAGAAGCATACATAAATGAATAAACAAATCTTAAAACGAATAAAGGTTAAATTAAATATATATAAATTAAAATTCAAATAAAAAAAATATTAGTATATACAAGAGTATATGTACTCTCTCCTCCCCTATCTGTAAATGTCTAAAATCTACTGCATAAATGGCACTTTACTGAAAATGAATTACATTACAAATACTTTTCTTATGTACTTATTAGAACATTGAAAATATAAAAAAAAAACTGAAATTACAGTAATATTAAATTTTGAAATGATATGCTTTTTCAGTAGCTGATATCATTATATACCAAATATTTGGTTTCATCTTATTTTCTTCCCAAAACCATTCACGACAAATTTAGTTTTACTATAAACAAGAATTTAGGTAAAGTCTCCTTTCGTAATTGTAAAAAATGTAAAGCGTACCTTGTCATTGGCGAACTATATTACAAATATTCTTTTTTCCAGTTATTCTTTTCCAGGTATTGAAATGAAAATAAAAATTACCCTATTCAAATTTTATTTATTATAAAAAAAAGAAATTTTACTTTTTAATTTTATACATTTAAATAGAACTAAACCTTCAGCCTCCTTATAGCATATTAAATTTGTTCAATAGCTTGTAGCAATTAGATGTTTTTCCTTGTTCTATAAAATATTACATTCATATCCCTACTGATATAGTGATTTTAGCCTATTTTGGCACTGCAAGCGTGGTCGATTCTAACAGATAACAATCTGAACAAGGTCCATGAAATACGGTTCTACCTATGTTTTTTAGTCTGTTGGCAAAAAATGGGTTGTGTCTATAACCGATCTGAAGTTTTCTTTTCAATATTTCTAACTCTCTCCCACTTTTTCAGAGTCAAATTTCTTCAAAGAAAATAAATCTACAAGACAACGATAACCTACTGGAAGACCTAAGAGCAGTCAGAAAAAATCTTAAAACGAACTTTCAACTCAAATGTCGTGAAGTAATTCAATGAAAAGAGGAACTTGATCACTTTCGACCAGTTCCAGAGATCACCAAAAGAAAAACTCCGGGAGAAACTCAAGTTTATTCAATCAGAGTTGAAACCCAGCTTGCAACTGCTCTATCTGAAAATTCACTATTGAAAAATGAAATTACTAAGTTAAAAATTGAAAACAGTACATTTGTAAGTGAAAATGAAAGACTTGACTCAAGAAATATTTATTAGAAATCTCACCTAGCACAAGCCATATTATCTATATATCTTGCCTTTTAACCTCAAAAAAGTCTTTAAAAGAGAAAATTGCTAAGTTGAATATGGAATACAATCTAAGTTGAATGGAATATAGTTGAATATCGAACATTCTTTGGCATCAATTACAATCCAAAGTTTTAGCATATATTTACACTTACTACAGGGTATTAGGTGACAAGTGTTAGGCTTTTGTTTTCTTTCCAATAACTATCCACTAGCTGTATTACTGCTTAAAAGTGAAATGGAACAAAAATCCCTAATAAAAAAGATTTTCACTCCAAAGGTGAAACCTTTGGAGAGTTATCATCACTATATTTTATCATTTCTTTTTGGCCAGAAAATCTGTTTCAGCTTTAAAACAGTGATATCAAAATGGCAAAATATTACACAGTTATGACTTTTTAAATAAAATCTCTTTAAATTTTTCTTGTCTTTTGTATAAAAAAAGGAAAGAAAATTACTGAATGAGGAACTAAAGAAAGAATTCATTGATCATAACGCAGATGTAATTTCTTTTTCAAGGAAGAACACATGAAAAGTTCAATGTGGACACGAAATAGGGTGTGACTTGTGTTTAAATCTTTTCTTCTTCTTTATGAATTTAACAACTTGAAAGTAAAATAAGATTTTTCAGCTTGTTCTTGAATTAAAAGAAAAAAACTTATACTAATTTTTAAACTTAAAGAAAAAATAGCAAAATACAATTTTTCAACTGACAACAAAACATAATGACTTCGTTTAATTATAAAAACAAACGCTTCGGTTCAATGAGTTTTGATAATTAATGTTCTTGAAGTTCCATTTTTTCGCCTTTGACACAAGTGCATTAGGTACGTCCCAGAATGCATCTGGGACAAACCTAGGCACATGCATGAGAGACAAAATGGCATTGGGGTCCAGCTACTGGATCCCACTGAGGCACTGGAGTGAGGCGGGGACATCAATACTTTCATGAACCTGGGGAGGGTCAAGAACCAAGAATTTCCACCGCTGTCCTTACAAACCCCTAAAAAGAACCAGAACCGCGTGAGTTTTAGCCTGGTGTTTTTTTTTCTGATTTCATCGTCAACATGCAGAAGCGTTTTAAAATCAGTGTTGCACAAATCCTCTTTAAATTAAGAGTTGCAGAAAATCTACTGTACATCAAAACCAATAGAGGGATTTGCACCAGAAATGACGATTGTTATATTAAAACATTTGAGCTGATTCAGAAGAGGATCATAGGCATTCATTCTTCATTTAATTTGCAAACATAGCTTCTAATTGAAAGTGACCAATTTGAACAGCACATTGTGCGATATTTGGTATCCAATATTTTCTCCCATCTTAATGGCATATGCTTCAAATTTTGCTCCAAAATGCATGTCTTTGAACTTTTGCAGATTATCAGGCTTTGTAACGTCTATAGCAAATTGGCTAGTGCGAGCCAAAACATCTGCTTTGATGAAATTTGACCTTATTTCCTTCAAGCAACTTTTCACCTTATTAAGAAGTAAGTAAAACTGTACCTTTTGACTCTGAAACTCTACATTAAGTCGGTTCACCACTGTTAGAATGTAACCACGGAACACATAATGTAATTTAAAATCATCGCATATATGTTCGTTGTAAAGAATATTAGCGGAAGGTATATTATCTGCAAGATAAGATTGAAAATAAAGGTTAACTGTCCCATATTGCTCTAGAAGACCTTAAGCCACACTCTCCATCGCCAACCACCTTGTTTTGCTAGGGTAAGTCAGACAACGCTCAGCTATATCAAGAAATACTTGGCACTGTCTTAGTTCCATTTTCCACTTTGTGATAAACGCAAACTAAAAAATGTCATTACTTAATTGCGAAACACACGAGTCAAAGACATCACACGCATCAGCTGAGCAAAGGGTATACGAATGGCAGATATAATCGACATTTGCAAGCCATGGTAGGTCATCCTCCAAAGACTTTGCCAAGCAATTTTTGGATCCTAGCATGGTACTCGAATTGTCCGAGAAGCAAAGGCAACAATGTTTGTCAATGGTATATTTTATTCTTTTTTACTGAATTCATATGGAATTAAGCTTTTCAACCCTTTAGCCGTTGCATCAGAAACAACTGATGTTGAAAGAATTCTGCTCGACTAGTTACTGCTCTTCCAGAGAATAGTATTAAACAATTATTACAAGAAAGTTTGTTGTTGTTCTGTCTGTCGATTCATCAATGATGATTGAGATCTTGGTCACTTTCAATATTACAACTGTCTCGTATTCACGTGCTTTTCAAATTACATTTTTTATTTTTGAAATTGTATTTGTCCTTGCTGAGGCCTTTAGGTGAACGGTAGGTTTGTCTTTTTCTTTTTTTTTTTTTTTTTTTGACTGCTTCAGTACTTCTTAACTTTCACTGCGACTGGTGTCCTCATCCATGTGTCTTGCTTTGCAAGTCAGTGGCAGTTTCTTCCCTGTAGGAGCCTTAAACGATTCGTCTGACGCTTAAAAAGAGTTGGTATCATTAACACTATTAATGTTGAAATCACTTTCTGGTCAAGAGTTTTCTGGAGTATCTGATTTAACTGCATCACATCCTGGGTTTCTTGACTGTCCTCTTGTGACAAAATAGATCGTGATCTAATGTTTATGCTAGGAACTCTTTACAACCAAAGCATCCTGCATTGCAAATGTCTGAACACTCGCATTTACAGATTTTTCTTCGACATAATGAACTACTTCTGTCACTTCCTCAACAGCCTCACTTGTGGAATTCTCACCAAGCTGTCCATGCAAAGTTGTGCTTTTAGTATGAACAATAAACGGGACTACGATAGAATACCTTACTAGTTTTTTGAAGTTTTCTCTTAACCTGACTATTTGTTTAGCAACAGGATATTTTTATAATTTCATGAGCTTCAGTTAGCTTCCCATCCACTCTACGTTCAAAAAGTATTTCAGATTTAGGGTTAGGAATACAAGTATTCTTATTTTCAATCTGAAGTCTGGGTCTTCTAAATGCATCGAGGATTGTGAAACCAACTTATTTTAAACCACCCATTTGAATCTCCAGACAAATAATACAGTATTGACATTGAAATGGGAGCTCGAAAAAACTTTTCCGGGGTATAATCTAGGGTCTGAGTTAATTTCTGAAAGTTTGGCTCTCCTAGTGCAACTATAATCGAAGATGGTGAAAAGCCCCTCAGCTGAAATTACACCTTATCCAGAGTACAGCCTACTTCTGCTTATTATAGTAGTTGATGACTAGAATTATGTATATAATCCATCTACTTAGACGTTAGAATGTGACTATAGGCTAAAATAAAAATAATAAAATGTATTTCCTGCATCTGCAACAAACCTAAAATCGAGCCGCGTGTCATAGATCCTGCGACTGCTCTCTATTACATTTTCCTTATTTTTTTTTTCTTTATTTATATAGGTGGCCCGGCTTAGTCATCTCCCTGATCCTCTATTTTGATATGCAATAAATTTGGTATTCACTGACAATCACGTCTGTTGAATAGCATTTACATCAGAATTTGCCTCACTGTATTCAAAAAGCTGGAACGCAAACACAGTAAAATCACCAAATCTTATTAATAAAATCACAAAATTTTAGGTACAATCACCAAAAAATTACCAGATCACCAAAATATCACCAAACGAAAAGAAAATCACCAAATTTGGTGATAAATCACCAACGGTGGCAACTCTGACTGTAATACGTACGACACAGAAAACCGCACTTTTCCATGAAAAGCCAGAAAGTGTCGCGCAAAAGTGTTAAGGTTTCTTTGGTCTATTAGAAAATTGACTTTAATATGTGAAAGAAAAAATAACTGCCAACAGCCACCTTTCTGTGTTCGTAGTGTGACTAGAATATAATGTCACCTCTAATTTGTTGGCGGTATGCCAGTTCAAGAAATTTGGTCAACTTATAAAGAAAAAAAACGTCGCCGCGAAGAAAAAATTTTGTACTTTCGAAATTTAGATTAAGTACTGCATAGTGAATTTGATCCGATTTAGAAACGAAGTAAGAACCAAAAAAAAGAAGAGAAACAAGAAAGATTAGCAAAGTTTTTTAAGCCTCAACATCAAAATTCTAGTAGGCTGCAAGTGCTAGTGTTACGTGTTTAGTTATGTCAGCCTTAAAAGTTAGGTGATTGTAAACTTTAAGAATTACTTGACTTACTTTGACTTAAAGCTCCTTCTGGTGGTCCAGCGTAGAGACAGATGTGATATGACTCTTTGCTTCCATTCCGAACGGTCCTGCGGAAGCGTGACTGCTTCTTGGAGATCAGTACCGGTCATGGAGAGATACTGGATAAGGCTGTCTCTCCATCTGAACCGGGGTTTTCCACAGGGGTGCTTCCAACCATGAGAGGGATCAAAATTTTATTTTGTGCGATTTAAGTTTGTGTTTAATCGCGAAACGAAGTAAGAACCCAAAAACAAGAAATATTAACAAAGTTTTTTTAAGCCTCAACAACAAAATTCTAGTAGGCTGCAAGTGCTAGTGTTACGTGTTAGTTATGTCAGCCTTAGAAGGTAGGTGATTGTAAACTTTAAGCATTATTTGACTCACTTTAACTTAAGGCTCCTGCTGGTGGTCCAGCGTAGAGAGAGATGCGACTCTTTGCCTCCATTCCAAACGATCCTGCGCAGACGTGACTGCTTCTTGGAGATCAGTACCGATCACGAGGAGGTACTGGGTAAGACGGTTCCTCCATCTGAACCGGGGTCTTCCACGGGGGTGCTTCCAGCCATGTTGAGGGGAATCAAAATTTAAAAATGTGCTGGCGAGTGCTTCTGCTGGCATACGAATTAAGTGGCCGAGCCACCGTAGGGTTCTTACGGAGAGTTGACGAGAGTTGGAGGTCGGATCCGTTAGTATCAGCAGTCGGGTGTTTGAGACGAAGTCTTACCACTTGATCCCTTTGGTTCTATTTAGGAAGTTTATTTGGGCCGCATCTATGGCACCACGAACAGAAGAAGCTGCCGGTCAAGTTTCAGCACCGTGCGGAAAGATTTGCGTTACGGCCGTGTTGTAGATCCACATTTTGGTTATTCGGCTGATGTTGGGCTTTGACCATAAGAAACGGCATAATCGAGCCATAATAGACACGGCTTCCGTGATGCGCGACTTGACTTCCCTTTCAATTGAGCCATTATACGAGATGGCAGATCCAAGGTAAGTAAAAGACTTGACAACTTTAATAGTGTGGCCTAATACGTTGAATGGTGGTGAGTTGGCAGAATTTCCTGCCGGGTCGATGATCATTATTTTTGTTTTCTGCTGGCTAATATGTAGTCCCACTTTCAGGGCTTCTTCCGACAGTGTATTGACCAAATCTGAGCCAAATTTCCGACAGTCCAAATTTGAGCCAATTCGTTGTTCGATCCATGACATAATCAATCACCGCGTTGAAAAATTCATGAGCAGCAACATAGCCTTGCCTTACACCAGTATCTATTTCGAATATTGAGCTTTGGTCACCATTAACCTGGACGGAGCTTTTTGTACCAGTGTAGAGCGCCTTGAACAGGCGACAATATGTATCAGAGAAACCCGTTTGTTTTAGCATCAGCCAAAGGGACTCACGGTTGATCTGGTCGAAAGCTGCTTTAAAGTCAACAAAAGTAATATATGCTCTACGCTGGATATCACGGGCTTTCTCAATGACCTGGCGAATAGTGTATATCTGTTCCGTCTTGGATCTGTTGGGCATAAAACCTGCTTGCTGAATCCGGCGGCACTTAAGGATGAACTGGATACTCCTATCAAGAAACGTCATGGTGAATAGTTTACCAGCCACTGACAGAGGAAGGATTATCCCTACCCTCCATTCTTCAGGTATCAATTCGGTTAACAAGACGAGACTCGGTTAACCAGGCGCAGGGCATTTTGTATAATTGTACCAAGGGAGAAACAGGCTCAGGTATATTTGTATATGCTGTTTGCCGAGTGGATGCAGCTAGGTTGGGGTCAATGTTAATTCTTTCGGCTTTATTAGCTTTGCGAAGTGCTCCTTCCATCGATCAAGATACGTGTTTTCATCTTCTAGCATTTCGTCAGAGACAGATTTAACTGCACCTATCTTTGGTGGTTTCCCATCGCTAAGGTCTCTGACAAGCTTGAAAAGCGGCATAACATCACCTTTTCGTACCGCGTCTTCTAGCTCTTCAGCTTTCTTATCAACAAATTATTGTTTATCAGGTTGAACAAATTTGTTTCTTATCGCGTTTAGCCGCCTGTAGGACGGCATATCTTTGGCTAACCGCGCCTTCAGGTACTTTTCAATGATTTTCCGTGCTTCTTGCGACAGCCAGGGCTTCTTTGAATACATCATGCAACCGACGGTGTTAGTGGCAACATCCAGTACCCCCTTTTTATAAGTCTGCCAGAACGTGTCTGGGTCAACAAGTATATCCAGGCATTCAAACCTATTTTGAATTTCAACTGAGTACGTTTGGTGGAATTCCTCAATTTTTAGTTTCTGGGTGTCTAACTTTGGTTGGCACCGTTCTGAAGGCTGGGCTTTAAACGCAGGAAAAATTTTGCGGCAACTAATCGTCTGTATTCCCTATCTTAGCACCACGATATGTTCTACAATTCGTAACTGATGAGCGCCATCTTTGGTTGACTATGATATAGTCAATCATCTTCCGCGTTCGCCCGTTGTTGCTATACCATGTTGGCTTATAGATGTCTTTCCTGTGAAACAGGGTGTTGGCAATGACCAATTCGTGTATAGTGTACAGCTGGAGATTCGGGTCCCATTTTCATTCAAAGAGTCAGGGATAACCGGTCCAACTACAGATTTAAAAGCTCCACTGGGATTGGATACAGTTGCATTGAAATCACCCACCACAGGCAAAACATCGTGAGGGGAAATCCGGGATGGAGCAGATGTCAGAGCTGAGTAGAACTTGTCTTTTTCGTCCTCTGGGGAGACATTCGTTGGTGGGTACCACACAATAATCGACATCTTCCCATGCTTGTGGTTGAAGCGGGCAGTGAGTAGTCTATCCGAATAGTGGGTTGTGGGATATGAGGCATTTCTTTGCATTCTTTTTAAGAGCAGGCCTACACTGCTGCTTCTACTAGAGGTTTGACCTGACTAAATCATCCTGTGACATCTATTGGTGATTTCTTCATCGCCTGATCCCGTCAGGTGTGTTTCTGTCTTTCCAAGTATGTCAATCCCACATCTCAACATGTTCAACCCTAGAAGGTCTTTTTATTCCGGGTTATTCATGGTTAAAACATTCCAGGTGGCTATTCTTAGTCCACCATGGTCAGCAAGGTTCAAAGCATGTCCGGGGGCGTGCAGAGGTCGTAAAAATTAAAACTATTAAGATTTAAAAATTAAAACTGAGGCTTGAGTAACGTTTCTTTTCATTGCAATTGTTTTCAGGAGGAGGGTCGCAAGCCCAACTGTCCCTAGGCCTGGGTTCTGATTAAGAACCCTGGGGTGGGCTCCACCCCAGGGTTCTTAAAGTTTGCTCTTTAAAGTTTAAAGAGATTAAATTTTCTCTCTGCTGGGGTGATTTTCAATGGGGAAGGAATTTTCCTGGAATTCAACTTTTCAGGGCAGATTTTGATACTTTCTCTTTGCTGACTCTACGTGTTTTACGTGTGGAGATGTTAAGGGTAATTGTTCGGCGTAAATTTTAACTGGGATTGAATTGTCTAGAAGTTCTTTCTGTGTGTGTAGGGGGGGGAGGTATTTTTCCGTGGAGGTGTAGCCAGATTCTTCAGTATTATTGAAAAACTATCAAAAATGAAATTTAAAAAAAACAAGTTTTTTTCAACTGAAAGTAAGGAGAAACATTAAACCTTAAAACGAACAGAAATAATTACGTATGTGAAGGGGTTTACCCCCTCATCACCTCGCTCTTTTCGCTAATGTCTGAACTTTGTCCCGATACTTTAATAACAACTCCTGAATCACAAGACTCGTTTAATTAGAACAATAAGAACAGTTTTATAAAGCACTAAAAATGTAGTGTGAAGAGCGAGGTGTTGAGGAGAGGGTGACCCCCTATATATACTGGAAAGGGCTGTAAGTTTTGAAATTTTCCCATATTGTTTACAAATAGTATTTATCATTGAAATGTACTACAGATCGAAAGGTCACCGGTTCAAACGTGGTTGTTCCCGGATTTCAGTCAGAAGTGAAGTCAACAGCTATGACTATAACACTGGATTTTAACATGAAGTAATTAAAAATTTTACCGTAAGTTTTAAAAACAGTTTACTAAACAGTTGTATGTTTTTTTGTGTTATTTGAAAAACGATCAGAAATTAAATAAGAAACAAGTTTTTTTTTTAGCATAAAGTAAGAAGCGACATTAAAACTTAAAATGAACAGAAATTATTCCGTATATGAAAGGGGCTGTCCCATACTCAACGCGTCGCTCTTAGTCATATCCCTATTACTTTTGACTTTTAAAAAGGACACTAAGACTCTAGATTTTTAATTGAATGTACCGCATCCAGAGTTTATACGATATACAGCCATCCTTTCCAGAAAAATCTCAAATACTAATAATGGGAAACTACTATAGTTTGCAGCCCTTTCCCTGAGGGCTGTGAGGGGGGTGGGGTGTCATTCCAAAAGACATAGTTTCTGGATCTTTCAAATATACTTGATAAAATGGCTATCTCAGAAATTTGACTGGTTGTCTTTGGGGAAATGATTGCCATGGAGGGTCTGGTTACCCTTCAATCATTTTTGACAATTGAAAAGGACACTAGAACTTCTGATTCCCAATCCAATGAGCCCCTTCCAAAGTTTACGACCACTCTTTCCATTAAATACCTTATATTCCCGTGGGGCATGACTTATGACCCTTACCCTGAGGGCTGAGGGGGGGGGAGGGTTTTCATCTTCAAAGGCATAATTACTGGACCTTTCAACTACGATGAACAAAATGACTATCTCAAGATTTTGATTGGATGTATTTTGGGAAATGATGAGCGTAAGGGGGTCTGGGTGCCCTCCAATCACTTTCGACCATTAAAAAGCACTAGAAGTCGCAATTTCCAATCGAACGAGTCCCTTTCGATGTTTCTACGACAACTTCTTTTATATGAAATGCCCTGGTCTAAGAAAAAAAAATTGCGCTCACATTGCTAGTTACTTAGACAGCGCTGCCTTTGATAAAAAAAAGTTGTTTTGAAGTCAATAATTAAAGATCTTATTAGAGAAGAAGAAAAGGTAAATTTTTCCACGTTTTGTTTAAACTAGTGATTTTTCTTATCTGCTTAACATATGATATGTTTAATATTTGGAGTTTCTGAAACGCACATGATGTCTATGTTGTAACGCAACAATTTTCCAGCGATGAATGACTGGGATGTCAGGCATTTCATCGAACATACACTCCAGCACCCTACACTGAGGGGTTGTCTACGTTTCCAAAGGAGTATCTCAGCATGCAAATTTTTCGGAGAAGACGCCAATGAAACCTTCAACGCATCGCTTGTCGGGAATGCTGTAGTATGGGTTTGACTCTTTACACAGACTTGTATTTGGGCATTTCGTGGAAAAACATTTAACCGTGCATGCCTCCACAATTCCGGCCGTTTCCACCGGACTACCACGATAAGAAGACTGCAGTCGGATTTCTCCCATGTCATGGTTAGAGCGGCAGCTGCAACCTAGTAGAGAGCGAACAACAGTCCATAGTAACCGAAAGTTAAAAAACATGTTTTGAAAAAAACTGCCTGGTGAAAAAATTGTCATATAACACTGATTCATGAATAGTAATTGTTATTTTGGTTAGTCTTAAAAGTAAAAGTTTATTGCGAAAAGAAATTTATGCTGATTTAAAAAAAAAGCCCGAAACCCCTCGAAAATTATGTCAGATGAAAATGAAAAGTGTACCATTGAATCAGCATCGTCAAAAACCTTGTATAGGGAAATTACAGTCCCCCTCCTTGAAAAGCAAGGAACATGACTTTTTTGCATCGGTAGCACTGATCTGTCCCCCTTTTTTCTGTTTTTTTTTTCTCCAGGCCTAGAGGGTTACCAGAACATTATAGAGAGATGCTTAATGGCTCATTCAAAAACTATTTTTAACATCTACGTGCTTTTTATGAATTCTGCCATCTGCAAGTGCCATATGGCACTAAAATGGCACTTTTGTGCTATTTCTCAAGGGGTGGCACTGCCAGGCTACCAGAGCATCGTAGATAGATTTTTCATAGCTCATATAAAAGATATTGCTCACATCTATGTTCTTCGCATGGAATCCACCATATGCAAGTTCCAAATGACACTAAAAATGGCACTTTTGGTGCAATGTCTCAAGTGGAAAAGCTGGGGCTATTGGGCTAGCAGAACTTATAAGAGTAATGTTTAATGACTTATTTGAAGCTACTGTTCATATCTACGTCCTTTTTTTCATCACTTCTACCATTCGTAATTGTGATATCAAACAGTTCGTGGTAACGAACTGTAAGTAAGGAGCGACCCGGCTCAATGGTAACCGAAACTCTAAAAACCGGAAATTTAATACCAATAGATACGTCAAAAGATTCAGATTTTAATTCAGATTTCAAATATATAAGTTTCATCAAGTTGAATATTACCCATCAAAAGTTACGCGCCTGAGAAAATCTGGCTGATTTTTGAAGAAGGGGGAAAGACCCCCTAAAAGTTATAGAACCTTAATGAAAATCACACCATCATATTCAGCGTATCAGAGAACCTTACTGTAGAGGTTTCAAGCTCCTATCTACAAAAATGTGGAATTTTTCATCTTTTGCCAGAAGAAAGATCACGGATACGTGTTTTTTTTCCAGGGGTAATCGTGTTGACCCAGTGGTCCTAGAATATCTTAGGAGGGCTCATTGGAAAGGAAATTAAAAGTTCTAGTGCCCTTTTTAAGTAAAAAAAATGGAGGGCAACTTGGCCCCCTCCCACGCTCATTTTTTTCACAAAGTCACCCAATTAAAATTTTGAGATAGCCATTTTGTTCAGCATAGTCGAAAATCTAATAAATATGTCTTTTAGGATGACTTAATCCCCCACATTTCCCAGGGGAAGGGCTGCAAGTTATGAACTTTGCCCACTGCTTACATATTGTATTGGTTATTGGGAAGTATACAGACATTTTCAGGAATAATTTTTTTTCTGCTGGGGGGGGGGGATTGAAGGAGGGGGTTACTCGGGAGAATCTTTCCGTGGAGGATGTTTCTTTGGGGTAAGGGACATTTCTATGAAGGGGGTGCCGTTTTTCCAAGCATTATATAAAAAACGATCAGAAATTAAATAAAAAAAACAAGTTTTTTCAACTGAAAGTAAGAAGCAACATTAGAACTTAAAACGAACAGAAATTATTACGTATATGAGGGGGCTCTCCCCCAATTCAATACCTCGCTCTTTACGCTACAGTTTTTTTAGTGCTTTCAAAAGAGTTATCTATTCTAATTAAACGGCCTTTGTGATTCAGGGCTTTGTGAATTAAATTTTTTTTAAGTTTTAACACAAAGAGCGTGGTATTGACTAAGGGGAGAACCCCCTCATATACGTAATAACATATACGTAACAAAAAAAAAACAATAAAAAAAACGAGCGATACGGCTCAATAGTAATCGGAACTTTTAAAAAGGGAATTTTGATGTTAATAAATGTATCAAAAGAATGGGCTTATAATGCTGATTCTAAATATACAAATTTTATTAAGTTTCGTATTACTCATCAAGGGCTACGAGCCTGAGAAAATTTACCTGATTTTTATAAGAGGGGGGAAACATCCCCTACAAGTGAAAGAATTTTAATGAAAATCACACCGTCAGATTCAGCGTATCAGAAAACCCTATTACATAGGTTTCAAGCTCATATCTGCAAAAATCTGCAACTTTGTATTTTTTGCCAGAAGAAAAATATACGAATATAGAAGTTAGTTACGTAAGTTAATTTGTAAAGACATCCATTTAGCAAAAGAAAAGTAAAATTTTTATGCAAATAAAAGCTGCATTAACTAAAAAACGATCAGAAATTAAAAAAAAAACAAGTTTTTTAAACTGAAAGTAAGGAGCAACATTAAAACTTAAAACGAAAAGAAATTATTCCGCATATGAAAGGGGCTGTCCCCTCCTCAATGCCTCGCTCTTTACGCTAAAGTTTTTTATTGTTTAAAATTAAAGTTGTGAGACACAGCCGAACTTTAGCGTAAAGAGCGAGGCGTTGAGGAGGGGACAGCCCCTTTCATATGGAATAATTTCTGTTCGTTTTAAGTTTTAATGTCGCTCCTTACTTTCAGTTTAAAAAACTTGCTCTTTTTATTTAATAGCACTAAAAACAACACTTTTGGTTTCACTTCTTAAGTGGAACTGCTTTGCAGTACAAAACAGGTACTATTGTAATAGTTGTGTTCCAGAACCCTTAACTGGGGGCTTACAAGAACCCCTCCTGTACACTCCCCCTCCTAGCCCCCTTAGTAAATTTCATAAATCTTTTGCTCATCAGTAAGCTACTGAAACACTAGCAGGCTACAACACCATCGTAGATAGATATTTAAAGGCTCAATTGAAAGCTATTGTTTATGTTTACTAGGTTTTTACAGATTCTAGCATCTATTAGATTTCACAGATTTCAATGTTTTTAGTTTCTGGGGAAAATTTGCAATGAACTTTTTGTCATGGTTAAAGCATTAGCTGCAACCTAGCAAAGAGCGAACCACAGCCCATAGTAACTAAAAGTTAAAAAAAAATTAAGTTTTCTTTTTTCTTTTTTCCAAGCCTAGTGGGTTACTAGAACATCATAGAGAGATTCTTAAGAGCTCATTCAAAAGCAATTTTTCATATATACTTGGTTTATATAAATTCCGCCATCTGCAAGTGCCATACGGCACGAAAAAAGGCACTTTTTCTCAAGGGGTGGGGATAGCGGGCTACCGGAACATCATAGATAGATTTTTGATAGCTCATATAAAAAATATTGCTCATATCTACGTTCTTCCTATAAATTCCACCATCTTCAAGTTTCAAATGGCACTACAAATGGCACTTTTGGTCCCATGTCTCAAGTGGAAAAGCTGGGGCTAGCGAGCAGTGGCGCCAATTCACGAAAATGTGGGGGGGGGGGGGGGCAAGGATTTTTTTTTCGATTTTTTTTTTAATTAAGATGCAAAAAAAAGAACAACATTTAGCAAACATACCTAAAACAGGGGGTAGCGGCGAGGTCGCTGCTTGGCAAAATCGTTGACTAATCTATCCAAATCCAGTTTCTTTACCTCCTCTTTTTCAACGGCCATTATCATGATATCACTGAGTCTGTCGTTTCCCATCGTCGATCGCAGATAGTCTTTCACACGCCCTAATGCCGAGAAGAATCGTTCATTACTGGTAGTTCTCACAGGCAAAGTAGCAACTAGCTTCGTCAGTTTTAGCACTGCAGAATAGGCAACTGGGAGGTCGGATAAGATTTCGATAGCTCGAAGAAGATCCATTTTTGAAATATCACTTTGTGACAGATGCAGCTTCGCAAGAGAAAGCTGGGATTCTATGGCATGGTCGTCAACACCGAGAATCTCTTGATAATGACACATAACTCTTTCCACTTTTGAAATTTCGAGAAAATTGGAACTTGAGGGGTCGAAGGCAGATAAAGCGTCGAGCAGAGGCATATTCTGCATGAAACGTTGGTCCATCTCACTCGTGAAACGATCTATTACCTCAAAGTACAGAAGTTTACCGCAGTCTGATTCAACTGGCTGACTGATATTGCGTTTACCGGTTGTTGAGTTTGAAAGAAAGGCTTTGAGACGAATGGAAATGGCTTGACTTCTCTTGTTTCGAGCACTGGTTTTAGATTGTGGAGATTTCGATTCCTGGATATCGTTTAAAGCTAAGAATTCAGATATGTTTTTGCTTAAGTTGTTCCATTCATTATCATTTCTCAGCTTTTGGAGTGTCTCATATGTCCCAGAAATCAGTGCAAGTGCCTTATAAATCAACAAACTTCCGGATTGAAGTTGCTCTGATAAACAATTTACAATGACTAATACTTTTTCCATTATGTGTAAAGTTGAAACAAAAGAGGCAGAGTTGATTTTGTCCAGTAGTCCTTTTGCTTCACACGCTGCCTCGCCGTTGGAACTATCAGAGACTGCGGCAAGCACAGCAACAATACAATCAAATCTGGCCTTCACCTTCGAAATAGAGCGGACTGCGTAAAACCAGCGAGTCTGGACGGTCCTCTCTAGCTCCAAGACTTTTTGCCCGCTAATACGCTGGGATTCCACAAATAGCTCGTGACAAGTATTGCTGCATGATATAAATGCGTAAAGTCTTTGCACCACAGAGAAAAATTCAGAAAGTTCACTGATATTTTTTAGGCAGTCAGTCAAAACCAAGTTCAATCTGTGGGCGTGACAGTGTACATAAACTGCATGAGGCACCTTCTCCCTAAACTTTGCTTGAACTCCGTTAAATTCCCCACTCATAACGGATGCGCCATCATAACATTGGGCAATACACAGCATCGAATCTACACCAAGCTTTTCTATAGTTTCACAAATCGAGGTGGATAAGCTCTCGGCGTCTAATTTGTGCATGTGATAGCAGCCGATTGGTCGCTCCACTACTTTTCCATTTGATATGTACCTGAGTAGGATCGCTAATTGTTCTTTTCTAGAAACGTCTTTTGTCTCGTCGACAAGAATAGCAAAGTAATTAGCTGATTTTACTTCTGAAATAATATCTTGGCGCAAGGCATTTCCTATCAGTGTAACTGCGTCATTTTGGTACTGATGACTGCAATAGTGACCATATCGGCGCTGTAACTTGGCCTTCAGCTTTTCGTCGCCTTTAGACATTTCCTCCATCAATTCAACCAAATTACCCCGGTTTGCAGATGTTTCTGATTCGTCATGACCCCTCAAAGCAAGACCCTGGCGGCCAAGAAAGCAAATAGCGCGAAAAATGTACTTCACATGATCTCTATTTTCCTGAACCTCTTGAGATCTGGATTGAATTAAGGCATTCGCTATAGATTTCGAAGTATCAGTACTCATTATCTTAAATTCCGTCCATGCTGACATACAATGCCTATGTCTTTCAGAACCATCATGTTGCTTTAATAGAGCAGAACTGTCTTTCCACTTGCAAAATCCTGACTCAATGAAAGCCCTTTTTCCAGCAGTTTCTCCAGCCCTTAGAGTCCCCATAGAAAAATGGCGGCAAGCAAAACAAAACACGGAATTCAAGTTTTTTGAGTATTCAATCCATACATAAGTCTTATAGTAATGGGCACTGAATTTCCTTCCGTTAGAAATGGAAGCCGGATATCTCTCAAGAATAGGTTGAGCTGGTTTGTCGTGACGCGTCCTAGAGATATCTGAGAGAGTTTCTTGACTGCTACTGGAACCCGCAAGGGGTTCAGCGATGCAGACCGAACTTTCATGTTGATCTGAGCCATTTATTGTTCCGCTTGTTTCCGAAATTATGTCACAGGTGGGGGAATTTATCTCAACTAACCCGAGACTTTGGGCGCTGACACTATTGCCAGTTTCTTGCACTAAAGTTTCTTCATTTTTCTTCCGCATTTTCACCGAAAAAAAAAATCCAAAGTTTGTTGTCGCTTTTTACTCATAGTTAAACGAGTAGTAGACAATGACTTCACTCAGACACGGCAAGAGAAGAACTGAAGAAAAACGTAGAAACTCACTTAGAAAATCACTCCCATACTCCACGGTGAAACTACCCCGCTTAGAAACCCCATAAACCAATAACTTACATTTCCTGTTCACGACAGTCCCATACACTCCACTGGGACTAGTTATCCCATAAACTATTCAACAACGTCAAGAATCTGCTGACCAAAACCCCTTGAAACCCTAGAACACATTTCCTTTCCCAGCTACTAAAAAAGGCAATATACAAAACTCATAGTTTACAACGAATTCTTCACAAGAACAATAACAAACGGGTACTGACCACATGAAGCTTAGTTTTGAATGAACCCTACTCGGAAATAAAATAGTGTAGACACGCTCGCTCTTAGACATTTCAAAACAAGATTATATAATTAGGGCACCAGTTTGTTGGTCGTATTTATTGGACCAGTTGCTGGTTTAATATAGCACATAGCTAAAATAGAAAATAGCTGTGAAATATAAATAAGAAGGTAATTTTCAAAGTGTAGGGGGGGGGGCATGGCCCCCCCTGCCCCCCCCCCCTAATTGGCGCCTCTGCTAGCGAGATACCAGAACTTTTTAGAGTGATGTTTAATTTGAAAACTTTTGCTCATATCTACGTGCTTCTTATGAATTCTACCATTCGTAAGTGAGCACTGACAACAACACTTTTGGTGCCTCTTCTTAAGTAGGAAATCTTGGAAATATAAAACGGTATCATTGTAATAATTATAGTTCAAAATCCTTAACTGGAGGTTTGCAAGAACACCTTCCGCATGTTCCTCCTCCAGGCCCTATTAATACTAATATATTAATTTACATTATCAGAGGCGTGGATCTGTTAGTACAGTGCTGGATTTCAAATTAGATTATCATGCGTTCGATTCCAGCTTGGATTTTTTTTTGTTCAATCATGGTTTGTCCCTTCTTTTGATTACTTTTCAGATAATCCACTATTTTTGCAAATGGTATGCACTCATTTTTTAAAGCATATCCCGGGAAGGCTTATTTTATACCTATTACTCATATCTACGTGCTTTTTATCAATTTTATCATCCATAAGTGCCACATACTACTAAAACTGGCACTTTTGGTGCCAATTCTTAAGTGGAAGAGTTTGGAAGCATAAAACGGTACCACTGCAAGAATTTTGGTCAAAAGCCCTTAACTGGAGGTTTATAAGAAACATCACATATACTTCCCCTCCAGACCCTCTTAGTAAGTTTCATAAATCGCCTAATCATCTTAAAAGTAAAAGATTATTGCGAAAACAAATTAACTAAAACTATAAACTTTTCAACTAGAAATCAACCAAAAATTTAGCTTGAATGATCAACAGTTTTGAATTGAACCTTCAAGCTTCACTCTGTGATGAAGCCTGTGTCCTAATTTAAAATGGCGGTAATTAAGGGGAAAGGACATCCTTGCTCCCTTAGTTTTTACTCCTGCCTAAGTTTCAAAACACCTTTTTTTTGGTCATTTTATTGGAAAAGGCACATTTTTCATTTGAAAAAAATGGGGGAAACGACCGAAAGTGCACTTTGTGGGAATGTGCTATCAAGTCAAATTTATAAAAAGCGATTAGGCATAAACATAATTTTTTAAATGAGCACTTAAACAGCTTTCTTTTGTTACAGTAGCCTTGTAGTTTCTGCTAGTCAGTAGGCGATTTATAAAGCCCTGTCTTCATTATAGCTTTTTCAAGCGAAGTCGGCCGAGTAAAAGCAGCTTTTTATTCATTGAAAAACAAACTTTCCTGAAAAACATGTATTGTTTTGTGAAGTATGGATAATGAACTTTATGTTCTAGACTGAAAGTTTTTCGTAGCTGTCAAGGTTGTTTACAGTATTTTCTAAAGGTGTCTTATCTTCCCTAGATCGGTAAATTAGAAATTATATTAAAAACTAGTTTTCAACTGAAACTAAGGAGTGACATTAAAACATAAAACGAACATGCATTACTCCGTATAAATAAAAAAGATCAGGGCAGCGTTGTTTCTACATTAAATTTTAATCAAAAACAAAGATTCATTAAAAAAACAAAGTTTTTCCGAGGGAAGTAAAGAGCTACGTTGAAACTTAAAACAGACAAGATTATTACTTCACAGCCTGTCTAATATATATCAATAAAACTAGTACAAATAAACGAACTAATTATGTTTCCCTGTGTTTCTAGGATTATAGAAAACTAGCGCTTTACTGAAATACAAAATAATATAGGAGTTTTGGTACAATAAAAGCAAACCAATTAAAGACACTTTTCACAGAATAAAAATATTATCAATCCCTTTTAAGATAAAGCAACAGTCAAGGATTGTTGTTTTATTTTTATTTTTTTGTTTAATATGGTATCACTTCTGCACAATGGCTCACTTCAATGACTGGCTCTGTTTCTGAAAATGACAAGTCATGATTAGTTTGTAGACAAGTTCGAATTAAAACCATCGCTCTATTTCGAAACTTCAATAATTTTTTTTTTCACAATAAATTTTTGACAATCTAAATAATAGTTACCATTCTTGAATCAACTTCAAATGGAAATTTTTTCCCACTGGACAGTGATTTTTTTTTTACAAGACACATTTCTAAACCTTTAATAACTGTGGGTCATGGTTTGCTCTTTACTAGGTTGCAGCTATCCTCTGTCTTAGGTGTAAAGAAAAAAGTGATTTCTGTAGTTAACTAGTACTAGTGGAAGGGACAACATCGTTCGATACGATTACGATGAACAACCCGACTCGATTAGTTCTAACAAAGCACTATCATGGTATTTTACCCATTCTACGGAAAATAAAAAGAAGAAGCTGCTCTTTGGCAAATTGGACAACACTAGCGGTATTATTATGGGATTTTGTTCGTGTTAACTTAATTGGTATTATTAAAATGCATTACTCCTGTTGTACAGCGCTTTGTATGAGTATGAGAGAGGTATGACTAGGATTTTACAAGGATTTACTTACGGTTCGGAGTGGTCGATTGATATATATACAGTGAAAAAATAGATTTAAGAATACTACGCAAAAAACTTTACTTTTGGAAGGGGGGGGGGTGGTTTAAGAGCAAAACTAATAGATTTCTACATAAAATATCTGAAAGATAAACAAACTTTTTAGCCTAAATCAGTCAAATACACTAAGAAAAAATGTGCCTCTGGCAGCACGGACATTTTTTATCAAACCACATTATCTTCATAAAGATTGCAGTGAGATTATTTTGATTCCGTATCATTGACGGAAGGAAGTATCCAGACAATCTACGGCGACAGCCCTAAATTCCATTGAAAAGCTGTCGTTTAAATACTTCATTTACATTTGTAGTTTCTTTTGCCAACCTTCAAAGAAAGGGTGATCACCTATCCAAGATTGTAAATTGAATTCATATGGCCTTAATCTGTTGTTTATACAGATACCCTTTTGTATATGTCGCAACAAGAGCTGCTCTGACCTTGTTTTGCCAAGTTTTATCTTCTCTTCAAGTTCAGTGTTGTTCAGAGTTTGAAAAGAAAATAAGGTAATGTGCAATTTATTATGGATTTTATTATGTGTTACAAAAGGTAACGAAATATGACTTATCCTAGCGTTGAGAATGTAGCATTCTTTCTGTTGGGATGTATTCATTGAGGTTTTTATTTTACAATTATTTATGCCTGATAAAATAAGCTTAATGGCATTCTTATGGAGGCTCCTCAGCAATTTCACGATTGGTCTAGCCAAACTCATTTAGAAGCAGGGAAGTACCCAGGGGGGTGGGAGTCCACAGTAAAATTATCGGTGTGCCCCTGCCACGAGTTGTTGCAGCTCTTGGTACTTATGTTAGCCAGTACAAACTCGAGAATTTGGGTCTACAGAAACGGGGTTGAAGCAACTGAGACGCTTGGGAGATAGATA
>JAQQPU010014275.1:0-13165 GCA_029168905.1 Artemia sp. Kazakhstan ARC1039 | reverse complement strand
ATAACGTGAAAGGAGGGGGAAAAGAGGAAAAAAAAAAAAAAAAAAAACTGACAACTTGCAGAATCTAATAAGCAGGCATTAATATTATCATTATTGGATTTTTACTCACTCTTTTACAAATCTAAATTATAGAATGACCAAACAGAGAAAAACAACTAAACAAATAAAAGAAAAATAACTTACGACTGAAAAAACCTGATAAGGTGATGGTGCGGAGAAAAACGGATACAAGCAGTATTTGAAAGTTTTCTGTGTAGTGCTTCCAGTTTTTCAGTAATATTAGGAACAAGAAATTTATTAATAATTACCCGATTTTTGGTCCAAGGTGGAAGAAACAACAAAAATTTACAAAATCTAAAATAATTAATCCGCATTCTTTTTAACTAAATTTTCTTCAGAAGGAGAAAAATTTAAGAAGCAAAAAGAATTGAATGGTCACAAAAACTTGAGTAGAGCTTGGCTAACGCGAATTTATTATATTTACCTCTATTGGCAACAATCTTAGCATATCCTAATTTAATTTTCATATTAATATCTGAGACTGTGCGCTGGCGCAAGCTCGGAAGACTATTAGTAATAGAAATACCGAGCCATCGAAGAGAATCTACGAGAGGGATAGTAAAGCCACTACAGCAAAGGGAAGTACTAGAAATATTATTAAAAGAAAGAAATTTACATTTATCTACATTAAGAGAAAGGCCTATGTCTGAAAAAGAAGTGGCAACACGAGAAACCATGTTAGATAAACCAGTTTTAGTACGGCTTATAAGAAGCAGATCATCAGCGTAAGCCAGGTAGGAAACATCAGAAAAACCGGAGATAGGTAGCCGAAATCTTTGCCAGAACTCCTGAAATACATAAATTAAAAAGGGTCGGAGATAAAACTCCACCTTGCCTTAAACCTCTTTTTAATTTAATATTAGATGCAGGCACAGATTTCAGCCGAAGAAAAGAATTAGAGTACCAGTACCGAAGAAGCAAAATAACCGATAGATTGACACCGTAACCACGAAGAGCAGAAAAAAGCTGACTATGACATACACTATCAAAAGCTTTTGATAGATCTAAAGTACAAAGATATATACTCCTTCCCTTAGAAGAATTTTCAAGGAGCAAAGAAGATAATACACGATGTGCGTGTTGACAACCTACTCCGGGCTTAAATCCAAACTGGTTATCTCTCTCAAGCATATTATTAGTCACAAAAGGTATTAAAACATGCTCAAGAACTTTACTAAAAGTGCAAGAGACAGTAATAGGTCGGTAAGAAGAGCAAATAAAAGGAGAATTCCCCTTCTTTAAAATTGAAGAAACAGTACCACACAAAAAACTCTCCGGTACACTAGAAGTACAAATACACATCTGGAGAAGTAAGTGTATATGGTTAATAAGGGGGGAGCAATCTAATAAAAGGTGAAATCTAGATATACCATCATTATCAACATTATCTGATTTAAGTTTCTTAATTGCTTCAATTACGGATGAAAGAGAAATGGGAACACAGAGACGCTGAGATAGAGGGGTACTAAATATAGCAGAAAGAGAATGAGAATACAAAGAATGCACACGGTAATTAACATTAGAAAAAATAGACGAGTAATGGTCATGCCAAGCAGATGCAGGAAGACAATCACTATTTGGTACATCACTTCTAATCGACTCAGAATTAATAACTTTTCGCCATTCTCTCTTTGACACTGGAAAATCCATACCACGATAACGCATAGACTTAAGATATTTTTTATATTCCCTGCGGGTCTTACGCTTAAGGTCAGAAACAATACCACAAGGCGGTCTATCACATTCATTCCAAACTTTTAACCAAAACTTAGCTTTATTTTTCAAAGTTTTTAAATTAGGATCTAAAGACCAAATAGGTTTTTGCGTACCACGTCTAACACGTTGCAGCGGCACTGCAACTGCCTCGGCATCTTTTAAACATTTAATTATTTGATTATAATAGCAATCCAGGTCCTTTTTGCAATTCCCTTGTATAGAGCTCTGAAGCAGATGATAGGGAACTCGTATAGCAGACAGCAGCCTTGTTAGTGTAAACGCATAGAGAGGAACATCAGCTTTCTTCCAATTACTTTTTTCAAACCATTTTGAAGACTGGGGTACTTTGCAGAAACTTGCAGGGTTTAAATTCAGCGTAAGAGTAAGTGAGATAGGGAGATGGTCTAAGTCTTGTTCTTCAGGATGTACAAACACTATTGATGTAATAATTCTAGGTGAGCAAATAATGTGATCAATATTGCTCTTACTGCCTGAATGGTGAATATAAGGTATATTCAACGTGTTACAGGCTTTAGTAAATCTAGCCATCGATCTAGAGGAACGGTCATCATAAGGCAGATAAGAATTAATGAAAACTATAGTGCCCATACGAAAAGCCAAAAAAAACTCATCCGAGTAAAAAATCACCGGCGAAACCAAATTAGGATTGCGCTTAAAAACACAAGCTAGTCCGCCGGATGGCCGGCCTCTTGTGGCTCTGGCAGTAATAAAAAACACATCATGATCAAGGCTACGACGCAAAACGTTAAAGCTAGAGTCTGTAAGAAGATGCTCCTGTAAACAAACCAAATCAAAATCATAGTAGAGCTCATCAATGACGAAATCCTTATCCTTTGTACCATTAATATTAAACGATATTACTGAAAACTCCAAAGTCATTGCAAAAAGTGGGAGCGCGACATTAGTTCCTTAGATATAGGGAAGGACAAGCTATAAGAAGTATGATTTTTACCACAGTTAACACACTTGGGAGCAGCACTACAAGGACTATCCTTAGTAGAAATATGTGGCCCAGCACATCTGGCACATTTCGGGACATTGCTGGTGCAAGCACTTTGAAAGTGATCGTATGATCGGCATTTGAAGCAGCATTTAGGTATTTCTTTAAATACGTGAATTCGAAAAAATTCATATCCCAATTTAATTCCTTCTTTGAAATAAGCAGACTGAGTGAAGGAGTCTTCAAATTCAAGCTTGACTGACATAGTCTGGCCCAGTCGATTTGCACTTATTATACCTTGCAATCTTTTAATAACTGAAAGGTCAACATCAACTGGGAAACCTCTGAGAATCCCAAAAAAGCGCTTGGATCGTACTTTAACTGTTGCTCCGGTAATAAAGTTCTGAACGGATGTACAAAAATCTTCAGTTGCAGATTTATCAATATTGACATACCATCTGTCTTTAACAGGTTTCACACTACAAACTAATTCATGCCCAGCTATTTGATCGAGAACAGATTTGCGTTTAATCGGATCAGACAGATCTGAAGGCACTTTAGAGACAATAACTGTCGTATGAGTGTCAATTGCTGGGGTAGGTTTCGGAAGTTGAGGAAAATTCAACTGATAATTGTCAAGTTTCCCTGACATTTCAACAACCACTTGTTGTAGCCCATTAAACTTAGAGATTAAAGAAGTATAAGCATTTGCAGGGAGACATGGCACCTCTGTAGGTCGCTTTATCACAAACGTAGGTGCAAAAGTGTCACTACTGTCAAGAGATCTTAACAGAGAAATAATGTCACTAAAATGATTAGAAAGTGCATTGTTCCCCTTACGTACTGGGCAATCCAATTCAGGTGCACTTATTTGCCACAGTAAACTTTTAGCTTCTTTGACTATATTCACGTCAAAAAACTCCATACCATGTATTTTAATAATATCCTCCTCAATTCCGCTTAGCAAATTGCTTTGAATAAAATTCAGAACAGGAGAATATACAAGTTCAGGCGTTTCGTCGGAGCTTTTCATGGCTATCGCACTCACCACAAATTAAAAAGTCTCAATATTAATTCAGGAAAAAATACTGAATTAATAAATATCGAAATATAGGACAAACTAAAAACACAGTAGATTCCATTTTATAATCCTCTTAAAGTTAACTCAGGTTATCAACTAATTTGGAATAAATTATGACCTCACCAAAATAAATCCAGACAGGAATAATATCCAATCCAATTTTGATGTTACCTCACTGAACTCTGAAACTAATATTTTATCTCATTTCTGAAACTTAATCATCAGTTATCACGTTTTTCACAATTCGAAAAGATTACTATCCTTCGACTAAATCTATCATTCTGATTTACTGGGACTCAGAACAAGTTTAGCCTAGGTAAGAATGATGTTTAGAAGCCTATTTTTAAGAACGAGATGGGACGGGTGATAATTAAATTAAATTCGCACAGCTCCATTATTTAATTCAATTCAAACTTTTTATTTCCTCCGAGTACGAAGAGTAAAATTTAAAAATAACTGCTAATCAACACGCCATAAAATTCTGTAAACCATATAACAACAAGTACGAAAAGGCCTTCAATCAAACTTACCATACAAACTACCACTTCATTCAATAATTAATAAATTAACACTTCACAAATTAACACTTCATTCAATAATTCAAAACAAATAAAAAAAAATAAAATAAAATAAAGCTTTATGCGCAAATTTATATAAATTATGAGAAAAAAAAAGTAATTTAGATAAAAATTTCTTTTGCTTTTTCTCCAAAACATCAACAGGAATTTTTATTTTATATATACATTCATTAAAAAAGTATGTGATTCAGATTTAGAAAAGCGGCAAAGGAACTTAGCAAAATTAAAAAAAGGTGGTTTTTACATGCGCAATATTACTAATTCTAAAAAACGGGAGAAGCGATGAAAAAAGTAAAATTCTGAGGCAAAACGACAGTATTATATACCCGAACCAGTGATTTCCGAGAAAGAAGATCGCGAAGACAAATTACTGCCCCGAAACTAGACGCTATTCTACTTTTAACTACTTTAGAAATAGAAGCACGGCATAGAGCTAAAGTTGGTCCATAAGGCACACCAAGATATAAAAAAGATTCCAAAGGTTTTAAAATACTATCATAAATACGAACAGAAATTTCTGAATTAACGAGATCATTAGCCTTAGGACCAAGAATTAAAAACTGACACATTTTCAGGAAGAAAACGAAGTCCATGCTCACTAAAAACCTTTGCTAACAAATCTACATTTTTTTGAAGTGACTGTAGTGATCGACTCAAAAGGAGTAAATCATCTGCGTAAGCAATCCACGACAGAACATAACCTTTACCATAAATAAAAGTCAACTGAATTTGATCAAATAGCCCCGAAACAGTAATATTGAAAATCCAAGGAGAAATAATGCTTCCTTGCCCCAGCCCCCTACATAACTTAACATTATAATCACTAAACTGATTCTTCCACTTAATACGAATACGAGATGAGCCATACCACTTTTTTAAAACCAAAACTACTGGTAGTGGGACATTATCCTTAAGAAGCGCAGTCATAGCCCAAGAATGGATAACTGAATCATACGCCGCCGCAAAATCTAACGCAAGTGTATAAACTCTATCCCATTGCTTACAAAAGGATATTATTCTTGAAAGGAGGGTATGAGCAACATCCATGCTTAGCCCCTTACGGAACCCAATTTGATTCAGGCCTTGGTTACAAGACTCCAGATACTTTAATAAAACTAACTCAAAAACTTTGCTAATCTGGCAGGAAAGAGTAATCGGCCTGTAATCAGAACATCGATTCGTATTCCCTCTTTTTTTTGAAAGGGGTGAAGTGGTAGCACGAGAAAAGCTAGTTGGATGAGCTCCAGAAGAAAGAATAGTAGTAAAGAGTAGCGAGAAGAAGGATTGCTTTGGGGGATGTCTATTTTATATGGTTTGAATGTATACCATCATGATCAAAAGAATGCTTACTTTTTAGAGCTTTAATTGCTGCCGTTACTTCTTCAACCGAAACAGATATTTTACTATTTGGGCGGGGCTTTGAAATTTCTTCCGATAATAAAGAGTCGAGCCGTGATTCAACTGCCACATCACCGGGTGAAAATACTTGATTATAATGAGTTATCCGATCTTCTAGTTTCAGAGAACTATTAGAATCTGGTGAACAATTATTCTTACGACGTCTAGAATTAACAAAACCTCATTCTTATCAATAGTAATCCTTGAACCAATTTTATCTCTTATAATTTCATTGTGCAAACGCAACTCAGCCCGAAAAACATGTTTAGTTAATTTCATACCATCATAAAATGGTCCAGTTCGCGGTTTCCCGCGCAATTCCAAAGGTAACAAGCTTGAGATGCATTCTTTTGGCTTTGCTTTAAAATCAGGTTAAGTTTCCAACCTAAAACACGAGATCAACGACGGAAAAAGTCAGTCATTAATGTTTCATTAGCCCCGACTTTTAAACTATGAACAATTTTAAGGTAAAATAGATTAATATCAATTTGATCAACATCCTTAGAATTATTTACAATTATTATTTTCAAAGAGCATCTGATTCTTCATGATTTTTGCATATTTTTTCCCGATCCCAGATCCTTTTATTTACAATTTGACTAGATCGATGGATATTTTTAAGATGGAATTTGAATATTTAAATGAAAAGAAAGGTAATAATGGTCACTAACAGGCATATCCAACATGAGTAGGCTGTGACAATAACGCTGCATTTGAAACAAGCGCATGGTCTAGATTAGAGCAAGACCTAGAATTATGGACATACGTAAAATCCGCATCTTTTGAAACTATAGTAAAAACCGAATACAAAGATAAAAGAGCGGAGGAGCGGACATCGGAAATAGCAAGGTTGCAGTTAAAATCCCCGCAAATAAGCCAATGGAGATCTGCTGGAACCTTCGCCACAAATCGCGATAATTCTAAAAATGCAAAATTGAAATCAAAATCCGAATCAATAGTATGATAATTTGTTGGTAAACAGCACGAGAAAACGTAATCCCTGGGATTCGAACAGCAACAAAATAATGATTAACGGCAAACAGTGAAACTGGAATATTCTCTCGAACAACTATGCAAACGCCTCCAGATGGGTGTCCGCCTGTAGGCGTAGCTGGAGAGACAAAACACAAACTACTGCGACAGGCTCGAAAGAAGACTAGTAGAGTGGTCCAGAAGGTGATGCTCTTGCAGACACAAAATATCCAGATCACGTAGCATAGACTGCAATACATGTTGTTTATCACCAAATCCATTCAGATTCAGAGATATAATCTTTGCACTAATCATTTTTTTATTCTTTGCAACTTTTTCGGTCAACCGTTTGCAGCGAAAGCTAAATTCAGTATGCTCATGAGATCCACAATGGAAGCAACAAGGTTAATTCTGGCAAGGGTTGTTCCGAGACTGAAGTGTGTCTACTACCAAGACACTTGAGACAGCGTTCCACGCTAGAGCAGCCCGACGATATATGCTCTAGCTACCCGCATTCTTAGCACATTCGCGGTAAAAACTTATAATCAGTAAGCTGGAAATGTTCGTAGCCAATGCGAATCCCATGACACAGATAATGAGACTTAGCCGTCGCCGAACAGAAGCATACACGATATGATTTCGAAACACCGATGCGCTTTATCTCTTTGATACCTTGGTTAGAAGCACACACACTCTTTGGATCGATCGGGAAGTCCACTCGTGACAATAAACCAACAATTCTCGATTTGCGAACCACAGTTTTACCGACCTTTTCATTCAAACAGGTTTTCAAGTTTACGGCGTTTTGTCTTTTCGTATGAATGACTCATTTCCGTTGCTGGGATCCTAATTCCTTAGAAAGTGAAATCCTCACTATACCATCAGCTCCATCCAACGATTTCAGAAAAGCTTCACGCTTTAAGGGATCATCACAGTCTTGCGGTGGTGAATCCACTACAAGACCCACTGTTTCTGACTCGCTATTCAGCAGACGCCAAGATTTATCATTAAGTGTTTCTTTATTTATCCAGCTCAAAACCTCGTTCTGTACTCTGTCACAACACTCTTTCACCACAGCAGGAGTCTCCACTACCTTACTTGTGACGTAATCAAGTTTACCAATAATGCTAGAAAGATGCTGGTCCCAGGTTTGAATGTCACGGCTAAAGTGAGCATTTTGATCCGTATCTATCGCAGGTATCGCATCACATGCAGTCATGACGAATTTCAGATTTGGCAAGCGAGGGGTTGCATCCTCAGAAATTAGGATGTCTAAAATATCCTGCGACAGACTTTACTTAGCAGAGGGACCGCGACGTACATGGATTTTATGCGTGGGATTCACTAGAGATGTTATGAGGCTTCTAGATTGATCAAGATCATCAGTAGAATAGAAGTTTGCACACGCATATATACAGGAGGCGATCGAAATTCCTGACTGTCGACAGTGCCGGAAAAAGCTTAAAACTGGTGAATAAACAAGAGTCTCCGAAGGAGGCGGGATCTGCGGGGAAGCAGGTTTATCAGCAAATTTCTTGCAGCAGTCCGAGCACTGACATATTATAATACTGTCTTTCTCAATGCTCTGAAGAATTTTACAGCGGTTAAGGCAGAGGCGACCACAACCCCCAGCAGATGTGTTGCAAATAACTGTTCCTCTGGTTGCCAGACTAGGGCTCTCTTTGCAAACTTTGCATCCCGTCTTGTACAACTTTTCAGAAGCCATTTATCAATTAATAATAATAACATATAAATATCAACTTGGTACTATGTGCTAAGGAAATGGAAGGGGGCTACCCCAAACCACTACCCCACCTTCACCTGATTAAAACTATTACCAGATAAAATCTCTGCTTACGTAAGGTGTTCTCCTCGGTGATCTTATATCAAAAAAAAAAAAAAACAGTTCATAGACGCTCACAGTCTTTCACCACGCATCGCGCCAAAATTCATTTCATTTCACATAGCACCTTCCTTCACGCAATTTAATTTACTGTAATTTATTTCAAACTTAATCCTTATTCCAAACTAAGTCACTGAATTCAATTCAAGCTCAAATAGGGAATTAATGAATATCAAGAATCTAGGTCAAGTTAAGGTCAAATTCACCAAAAGTCCACTGTTATTTATTCCAAACTTAATCCTTATTCCAAACCAAGTCACTAAATTAAATTCAAGTTCAAGCAGTGAATTAATGAAAATCAAGAATCTAGGTCAAGTTCAAAGCAAGTGAATTAATACTGGTTGAGAGCAAGCTTTAAAGTTCAAGAAATCCAAAAAAGATGTTTTCACTTTGGAGACTGAATGAAGACTTGAAATTGAATATATAAATTGTATATATATTCTTATACAGGGTTGCCACTCCTAGTGATTTATCACTATTTCTAGTCATTTATCACTATTTCTAGTGATTTTTTATGTTGCCTAGTGATTTTATTCTAGCTAGTGATTTTCGTTCTAAAACTAGTATTTTTCCTAAATCTAGTGATTTTTCACGATATAGCGCGTAGATTGATGATTCAATCGAATAAATCATACAAGAAGCTAGCTAATAAAAAAACACACAAAATAGTGATTCACTACAGTTCCTAATATTTTCCAGATTAGCATTTATGCAAATATACCGCATTTGAAACTTCCTATTTCCCACCGTATGTCTATATCAGATATGACCCCAGAGCTTTATCATCAAGATAATATGCAAACTAGTTAATCGCAAAATTGCAAAAATGTTCTATGCTTCCTATTCTACAACATTTGCTCAGGTCGAATTTTTGTCTTCATATTTATGGGTTTTTTTTTCTCTGTAATGTCTCAGTTCTAAATTAGATTTTCTTCTGTTAAAACCTTTGAAAACGGAGTGAATATGAATACACACACACTCTACATCTTCAAATAGAACAGAAATGGAATAATTGAAAAATAAGATGGTATGTAGCCTATAAATTAAATATAACTTTCTAAATAAAAAAAAAGAAATCATTGAAAAAGAAAATAGGACTTAGTGCTTTTTGTAATAAGATTTGTAATATAAATAGATAGATCAAATCGTTTGTGTTTTAATGATTGAAGTCGGTTGGGAGTAACGGGGGGGGGGGGGTAACTACTCTGGGAATGGTCTAATGATTTTAATTTCTGCTTTCAATATCTCATTAAAACTCCAATAATTCTCCAAATTCTCTTATTTGTAATTGAAACACCTAATAGACCTAGATAAAGTCCTATTCTTAAAGTTTTTGGATTAATGTGCTAATATATCAAACAGTTTGCGGTAACGAACTGTAAGAATAGATCTGCAAGGCTCAATAGTAACCGAAATTCTAGAAAAGGAATGTTGACATCAATCAATATATCATCGGCTTATTAAGTTGATTCCAAATATATAAGATTCATTAAGCTTAGTTTTATCCATAAAATGCTAAAAAACTGTGAAAATTTGCCAGATTTACCCAATAAAAGTGAAAGAATTGCAATTAACATCAAACCATTAGATTCGGCGTATCAGAGAACCATAATGTAGAGGTTTCAAGCCCATATCTGCAAGTGTTGAATTTTGTATTATTTGCCAGAAGAAAAATCACGGATGCGTGTAATTTCTTATTTTTCCCAGTGTGATTGTATCGAACCAACGGTTCTAGAACATCGGGAGAGAGCTCATTTGAACGTAAATTAAAATTTCTGGTGTCCCTTTTATTTGACCAAAGAGATCGGACGGCTACTAATCCCCCTCATACGTCCTTTTTTTCCCCAAAAATTGTCCGATCAAAAGTTTGAGATAGTCATTTTGTTTTGCATAGTTGAAAGGTTCCAAAAATATACCTTTAGATTTAACACGATCCACGCAGCCCATGAGGATAGGTCTTGGGATGAAAGTATGCTAAGGATAATGTACGGTCCATGTAAACCAGTTTCACAGCCACAAAAACAAATAACGGGTGACAGAATGGAGTGGACTTGTGTACTTCGGCTAAATATTTGCACATTAAGGGGGTGGGGTAAGGTTAGGTTAGGTTACTTTACCCCCACACCTCCCTAATGTGCAACTATATAGCCCAAATCATATTATATAAACTAAAGTATTTTATTTTCATCATATTTTGGCATATTTCATCAGGATTAACATAACTGTTCTTCTTGTGTGTGTTCCGTATAAATAACAAGTGCCTCTTTATTTTTAAGAAGCAATAATACCGGTGCTTATCGAAATTTTTCAAAAGTGGGACACATTTTTTCCATGGAATTATAAAAGTCATTTTCAAAATTTTCACTGATGTCCCAGTAATTATACTAGCTCGACTAGAGTAAAAAGAAAAACAGTTTCTATATTTTTGGGAAACAACTGGAGTCTTGGATCGACAAGGAAAAAAAAATTAAAAAGAAAAAGCAAATATTTCGATTAGATCATTGATAACTAATTTTCAGTGATCGGAGTATAAGCCAAGGGTACCAATTCGGGAACAGGGAGGAAGCAAGGATTTTGTTCCATTCTCCGCATAACGATGCAAAAAGGCATTTCTCGAAACTTAAAGGGTATTTTTTGCTTGAGAAAAAACAAAACATCAAACTAAAGGTATTTTTCCACACCTAGGGGGTAATTTTACCCCCTTCCTGTAGGGGTGCCTTATAGAACATGGCAAAGAAACAAAACAATTATTAATTACAATGATAAAGAGTATTATAATTCTAGTGATTTGTGGTCAATAATCTAGTGATTTATGTGCTGATTTAGTGATTTTTGTTTTCAAGAATCTAGTGATTTTTTTTTCTCACCGGGTGGCAACCATGTTCTTATATTGAATATATGAATTGAAAATTAAATCTATAAATTGAATAGCGTTGGACTATTGAAATAGTGGCAGCTATTCAGAGCAGAAGATATATCTTACCCGATTATTTTCAGGATAATTCGGAGGCCTAACAATAAGCCTGTTAATGGGCATGAAAGTGACATCACCTGGCAGCTTCTGTTTGTTCATCTCCTTCAAAATTTTTGTACCAATACGATCTGAATCGACAATATGATGGAAGAACCTATATTATAAAATATAAATTAAGAACAAAGGAAAATTTTAAAACTAGAAATGAAAAATTAATTATCAGGGAATGACTTGAAAACCTCTTCCCTCTGAGAGTGGTCCAAAGGACCAAACCCCTACAGGTAATTCAGCAAATTATGGCCTCAAATTGTACGAGCATGATCTGAGCCGACAATGTGATGGTAAAACTAGGTTATAAGATATAAACTAAAGAAAAAGGATAGCTTAAAAAAATTAAATAAAAACAACGATTTAACAAGGTATGACACAAAAACCCCTCTCTACAAGAATAGTCCAGTGAATCCCTCCATCCACGAAACTTAGCAAACTCTGACCTCAAAATGTGCTTTCTATCGTTTCCAATCCCCCTTCCCTCTCCTCAAACGAAAATCTAAGATACTTTACAGGTAAATTCGGTGTTGTCAGATTTGTGGTAAACATGTCATCTTAGGGCTGTTTATATACCTCTTTATATAGTCATGCATCCTAATAATGACATATCTTTATACTCTCTGCTTCATACGGATTTCTACCATTCTATTCTATCTAATAGACCCTTAATATACCATTCTAATAGATACCAAATATCTATTCTACCATTCTTTGCAAAAAGGAGGATGTTAATAGAATTAAATTTACGGATATTTACATTCACACAAAATCACAATCATCGATTCAGAACAGTTTAATTCTGTTGTTACTTTTAAATCAGTTATTTGGTTTTCTTTTTTAACTAATGAATGAAGTCATTTGACTCTCTGGTTATTCGCTTCCTAGCTCTAGCAGGAGGCCCAATTGCAAGAAACATTAAGCCTTTTTGGTGCAATGAGAACCCAAAAAAGCAGTCACTTAAGATTCATGTCGTATTACGTCTGTAGTTTCAGATCGTTTCTCAATTAGTAACAGTTTTGATTATTAAAGAACAGGGTTGCCTGATTACTCAATTTTTATTTGAACCTAAAAAAGCAAAAACAGTAACTGAAGTAAATCTCCGAACCCTACCTTCCTGCCCGCAACAGACCGTCCCGTATAAAATTCCAAAAAGTCCCCAAACTGACTCCCATCCCCGCTAAACATGAGAGATATCGGAAGAGTTTTGTCCCGAGTTTTGTCAAGTTATACAATAGCCAGAAAAATTAGTCTTTAATTTTATTGTAATCTATTTAATTTTTTTTCTCTCTTTTTGACTTTTTAACTAAATTTTAGACTCATCATATTTTTTATGTATTTTCATTAATTTTATTATTCTCTATTGACTTTTTAATTTACATGTTTAAATTTATATGTTTATCTATTGACTTTTTAATTAATTTTATGTTTTTATTTTTGACTTTTTAATTAAGTGTTGACCTTTTTCATATAT
>JAQQPU010014272.1:0-22969 GCA_029168905.1 Artemia sp. Kazakhstan ARC1039 | reverse complement strand
AAATCTCGTCCAGGCTTTTAGCAAGGACATTAAATCTCGTCCAGACTTTTACCAAGGACATTAAATCTCCTTCCCAGGCTTTTACCAAGGGCATCAAATCTCCTTCCCAGGCTTTTACCAAGGACATTAAATCTCGTCCTGGCTTTTACCAAGGACATTAAATCTCGTCCAGGTTTTTGCGAAGGACATTAAATCTCGTCCAGGCTTTTACCATGGACATTGATTTGATGTTTTTTAATAATAGGGTACATTTTTGTATATTTTTTTAAAAATAAAGTAGGGTTTTGGTTTTCAGAAATATGGACATCCCAGTTTAAAATACATCTGATTTTATTAATTACATTTTCTTAGCTAGGTTTCTTAACCTTTCGTAGGTGTATGTCTGATTTTATTAATGACATTTTCTTAGCTAGGTTTCTTAATCTTTCGTAGGTGTATGTCTGGTTTTATTAATAATATCTGATTTTCTAATAAAGTTGAGTTTTAATTTTCAGAAATAAGAACATCCATTTTTAAAATACATCTTATTTTATTATTAATATTTGATTTCCTTTAATAATTGGGTACATTTTTGCTTTTTTTTTAAATAAAGTTGGGTTTTAGTTTTCAGAAATCTGAAAATCAAAGTTTAAAATATATCTGATTTAATTAATAACATTTTGTCAGCTAGGTTTCTTAGCCTTTCGTAGACGTGTTTTGCATGAAACTCATGATTTGAAATGTTTAGTTTGCTATTTTGGAATTTTATGAGCTAGATTTCCTAACCTTTCGTAGGTGCATGTCTGGTTTTATTAATAGTATTTGATTTTCTAATCAAGTTGGGCTTTAATTTTCAGAAGTAAGAACATCCTTGTTTAAAATACATCTGATTTTATTAATAATATTTGATTTCCTTTAATAATTGGGTACATTTTTGCATATTTTTTTGAAATAAAGTTGAGTTTTAGTTTTCAGAAATATGAAAATCACAGTTTAAAATACATCAGATTTTATTAATAACATTTTCTTAGGTAGGTTTCTTAACCTTTCGTAGAAGTGTGTTGCATGAAACTCATGACTTGGGATGTCTAGTTTGCTATTTTGGACTTTCCTGAGCTAGGTTTTCTAACCTTTTGTAGGTGTATGTCTGATATTATTAATAAAATTTTCTTAGATAGGTTTCTTAACCTTTCGTAGGTGTATGTCTGGTTTTATTAATAATATTTGAGTTTCTAATAAAGTTGGGTTTTAATTTTCAGAAATAAAAACATCCATGTTTGAAATACATCTGATTTTATTAATAATATTTGATTTTCTTTTAATAATCAGATACATTTTCGCATATTTAAAAAAAAAAAAAAAGTTGGGTTTTAGTTTTCAGAAATATGAACATCACAGTTTAAAACACATCTGATTTTATTAATAACATTTTCTTAGCTAGGTTTCTTAACCTTTCGTAGATGTGTGTTGCATGAAACTCATGATTTGGGATGTATAGTTCGCCATTTTGGACCTTGCTTAGCTAGATTTCATAACCTTTCGTAGGTGTACGTCGGGATTCATTAATAATATTTGATTTGCTAATCAAGTTAGGTTTCATTTTTCTGAAATAAGAACATCCATGTTTAAAATTTATCTGATTTTATAAATAATATTTGATTTCCTTTAATAATTGGGTACATTTTTGCATAATTTTTTTTTTAATAAAGTCGGGTTTTAGTTTTCAGAAATATGATCATCCCAGTTTAAAATACATCTGATTTTATTAATAACATTTTCTTAGCTAGGTTTCATAACCTTTCGTATGTTTTGCGTGAAACTCTTGATTTCGGATGTCTAGTTTGCTACTTTGGACTTTTCTGAGCTAGATTTCCTAACCTTTCGTAGGTGTATGTGTGGTTTTATTAATCATATTTGATTTTCTAATAAAGCTAGGTTTTAATTTTCAGAAATAAGAACATCTATGTTTAAAATTTATCTGATAATATTAATAATATTTGATTTGCTTTAATAATTGGGTACATTTTTGCATAATTTTTTTTTAATAAAGTCGGGTTTTAGTTTTCAGAAATATGAACATACCAGTTTAAAATACATCTGATTTTATTAATAACATTTTCTTAGCTAGGTTTTTAAACCTTTCGTAGATGTGTGTTGCATGAAACTCATGATTTGGGATGTCTAGTTTGCTATTTAGGACCCTTCTGAGCTAGATTTCATAATCTTTCGTAGGTGTAAGTCTGGTTTTATCAATAATATTTGATTTTCTAATAAAGTTAGGTTTTAATTTCCGGAAATAAGAACATCAATGTTTAAAATTCATCTGATTTTATTAATAATATTTAATTTCTTTTAACAATTGGGTACATTTTTGTATATTTTTTTTAATAAAGTTGGGTTTCTTCAGCACAAGAGAAACACAAGAAGAACAAGACAAAAAAAAACAAATTAAAACTAAAAACAAATAAAACCACCGACAATAAAATAAAATTGGCGCTACGTATCCACGTAGGGGACAAGTTGCCCCCCCTTTATCCCTACGTGGATAGTTGGTTATCCACGTGGATGGTTTTTATCTTTTTGATCTTGTGTTTCTCTTGTGCTGTAGACGCCTAGTTTAATACAGGCGGAATATCCGTATTGTTTTGATTTTGCAGCTTTTTCTCTACTTGCCGCAGTCTGGTTGGTCGTTTTTTCATTGAGTTTTTTCTCTCTTTCTTAATTTTTTGAAAGATTTAATATTGTGTGTGCGGTTTAAATAATTGAATATTTGGACATTGTGGATTTTTGCATTGCCATTATCCTCTGTGGGCCTGCCTACTGATTATAAGTTAGTTTGCTTTTGGTTATCTTTGGATGCAATGATTGTTTTCAGACAGTTCGATTTGGCGTTCTAAAAATTTTCGGGTTATCCATTTTGGCCTGTGCAAATTCTCAAGATAACAAAAGAAGATTATGTTAACAGCAGTTATCTGATATTTTGATACGGTGACCATCAAGAAATGATAATTTCTGGAAGAAGTCTAATACTGTCCGAGGAGAATTTGTGGCAAGCATCGAAGAAAACTGCAATGAACGTTAAATAAGCTTTTGAAGATTTGCAAAATTTTCTGGACACTTACAAGTCTGTTTCAAAGTCCTTCGTTGCTTTGAATGTGCCTCCATCAGCTTCTATTCGCTCCAGTCCACAGACTCCTCTGTTTTCCAGGATATCCGCCACAGGACATGAACTTGTAGACTAGGGAGTTTATAGTTTTAGAAATAACTCGGCAAGCTACTGCTAAAATTGAAAATATGGCTGAGGTTAATAATTTAAAAAACTTGGCTGAACTTGTTATCAATGAGGTTTACAAGTCTGTTTCTCTGGAGTTCAATCCAGTCCTCGACCGGATCAAGCGCGCGTGAAAGCATATAGGTTTCAAACATCTAACCTTGAAAACTATGTGGAAAAGCTTCGTGTGAAACCAGACGATATTACTCAAGAAAATAAACTAGATTACCTAATACTTTACGGCTTGAAGCAGTAACCTGGTGTCGAGTTGCAAACAGGTGTGTACAATACCCTGTCGTCAAGGATGGGCCTTACTGGTATTTCGCCTAGCGACATATCTAGTATTTTTCATTTTCGATCTAATGGGCCTCCGAATTCTGGCGATAAGGTGACCCAGGTGATGGTAAAGATCAGCAGTAAAGAAACCGCAAAAAAAGGTTGTTGCGAGTAAAGCTAAGCTATCTGGTTTTGGTGCTTTTTGTCTTCGATTCCCTCACGACAAGACGTCGTGATATCCTAACCGCAGCTAGGGATCGGCTTGGTGTGAAACACGTATGGAATGATCGCGGAAACATACTTGTGAAACTTCCGGGTGAACCGTATGCACAAAAGATAACATGTCTTGTGGAATGCGTGTAGTGTTTAGCATTTTTTGTTCATTGAATTTTTGCGGATGTTCGTATTTTTTTTTAATAATTATTTCCTTTTTTTCCTTTCTTTCTTTAGAGAGATTTAGATGTTCATTTTCTGTTTATTTGCCCTTGCTTTGTCAGTCCGTGATGAGTTAATGTAATTTGCGACCTTTTCTTATTGAAGAAATTTTATCAGCAAATATTACAAGGGATAGAGACCCAGTTTCGTCTCAAATAAGCCTACGCCAACTTCGTGGTATTTTTTTATGTTCAAGCCTCAAATTTAAGCCTTCAGGAAGCTGGATCGCTGTATTGTTGTTCGTGTAACTGTCACCTGACAACTGGTTATGAGGATGTGTTGCAATTCTTGGAAAGAACCACTTTAAACTTAAAACCATTCGAAATAATTTCCTATAATAATTTACAGTTAAAACGACCAGAAATTACTATTAAAAGACAAATGAAACCCAAAACAGAGAGAAATCAAATAAAACAATCAAAGCAAACATAGAGATACCAGGTACTAACAATAATAATAATAAAAAAAAACTTAAAATGAGTAAAAAATAAGCTGAATATTCAATTCCAAATTAAAAAACAGGCATCAGTACAAATAGGAGTTTGGCTACTGTCCCTTTCCTCCTCCTCTAACCGTAAGAGTCTAAAGCCTATTTTGTCATTTGTGCTACTACACAAATTAGTATTTTTACTAAATACTAAAAAATGGTTTTATATATTTACAACATTGAAAATAAAAATTACAGTGAAATAAAATCTTGAATTTCTGAGTTTACAGCAATTTTCAGCTTATTTTCATTGGTTCTTTCCGAGAACCGTTAGATGCCTCAATGATCCAACAGGCTTTAGACTTCTGTGGCTAGACCAGAGAAAAGGATGCAGTAGCCAAGCTCCAATTTCTATTAGCTTTTGCTAGTTTTAAATTTGACTTAAACATTCAATTTACTTTTTATTCATTTTAAGACTTATTGATTCGGGTATATTAGAATCTGTTATCTCTATATTTGCTATGATCGTTTATTTAATTTCTGTTCGTTTTGGGTTTCATTTATTTTTGAATAGTAATTTTTGGTCGCTTTGTGTTTGAATTATTATATGAATTTATTTTTGCTGGTTTTAAGGTTAAAGCGTCTCTTTACTCTTCTATAAAAAACTTCTTTTTCGGAAAGTCTTTTTAATTCATTTATTGTATTATCTATTCGTTTCGGGTTTCATTTACACTGATAACGATTTATGTTCGTTTTGGGCTTAGATTCTTATTTGACTTTTTTTATGCTCTTCTTTGGGTATAATTTGCTAAAGTTTTCTTTTAGAAACCACCCTCATAGTAAACGATTTTTAAACAAATTTCATTTAATTTTTTTCAATTATATTGTTATTGTTTATTGATTAATACTGGATATCTGCAAAGCTTTTTCAGGTTTTCTCCTTAGGAATCAAAATGTTTTATTTTTATTTTTGACATAATTTCACACAGACTAAAACTATAATTATGCTTCAGACAGGGCCAAAAAAGGGCAATTGAGCCCACACAAGCCCCGCGTCTGCAAAGGCCCCGCTACACCATCAAAATGAACAATTGATCTTCGAAATTGTGAAATGATCTTCACAATTTCAGTAAGCGTTGCTTCTGGAAAAAGATCATTTTCCAGGCTAAAACCAATAAAAAAAAACTATCTGATATCAACAATAATAAGGCTATATTAATAGTTTAGGAATTACGTTGATTAAAAGTGAAGACACAAGGAATAGATTTTAAAACCGTTTTAGAAGCTTTTGCAGAATTTTTTTTCAGAAATATGTACATTCATATGCCCATATTCAGTGATATAAATATGAAAAGGCATTCTTAGCAGTTTCGTAATATTTAGGAGACTCAAACATAAATTAATGTTAGCACAGAATGAGCACAAAAAAAAGAACAAAAGAGGACAAAACCGTAAGCTCAAAATAAACAAACTGGACCGTCAAATGAGACAAGATCAAAAGAACAACCTGAGAAATGAAAATGTCCGACAGGTGATAATGAACAGCCTAGGCCATCAAAAATGACCAGACCAATCCAAGTATTAAGGCAAAAGGCACTGAAAAAATGATAAAGGAAAATAAAGATCAAAGAGATATGTAGTTTAAATATTAGCAAAACCGACAATTACAACAAGTTGAAAATGAAATTAAAGAATTTAGAAACATGCGGTTAAAAGATAAGTGGCAGTGAGATTTACAATGACTCAAAAACAAAAGTGAAGAGTAGTGGTGGGCCAATCACTCCAGGGTGAAATCGTATAAACCAATCAGAACAGTTTCTATTCGGACCAAAAACTGTATGTAATACGGAACTTACAGCCTGAGGGAGTAAACCATATCAATAGATACTGGTTGCACATAATTTATTCATGATTAGTATTTGCAAAATACCATAGCTATGAAGCCTTAGCAACCATCCATAGAAACCAGATGCAATATAAGGACGGATTTTCAATGTAATTCATACTAGTAAGAGAATAGAATTCAGAGAGAGAACAGTTGGTTTTTACTCTTTTATTTGACAAGATATATATTTGCAAAAATGAGTCCTATGTTCACACTATTAGAAGTTGATAGTGCAGCTGGTAGCAACAATAATACAAAGACGAGAGTACCAAACGTAGCAGTAGAAAGTAAATGGGGATCTCGAATAAGCCTTGAATGGCTTAATATGTCGTATCATTGAGCAAATTCAAATTGGAGGAGCAGTTATTCTTTGCAGCAAAACTTCTTATAGTGCATATAAATATACTTCAAGCTACTTTAAATACAATAGTGAAATCTATTAAGGAAAATAAGTTGTATCAGTAATTGATTGATTATTATTGTTGTAATTATATACAATAAAAATGTTTCTAAATAGAAAAAATATTTTATAGTAGTTTACCAAATATTCTTGAAGTAGAAAGAATTCCAGTTAGTCTGAAGTTGGTTGTGAGAGTGTTAGGATTGAAAAAATGGATGGATTGGAGAAACAAAAAATTATACGGAATCCTGTGATTATGGAAAAATGATTGATTCTAGATGATGATTTTCTGGAGTTATCTTTTCAAAGGAAAATATTTTCTCAAAAAATAATTAATGACGTAATGAGAAATGATTCTTCATCTTTGGACTATTGTATTAAACGTTTATGTTGCGGTCCAAACGCAATTATACAGTTTATTGGCATATTAATTGAAACAAAACAAAATTGTATTGTGGATTTGCTATTGAACACTACCTTAGAAATTTAAGACCATATCCAAACGATTTTTTAATGAGAATAATCAATCGAGAATTTAGAAAATCTTGTTAAATCTCGTTTTATGATGTCATTCGATTACTCCTCTCTCTCCTCTCTCTCAACCTATCGATCGTGTGTCAGTTTCATTTTGGAAGTGGACAATATTGGAAAAAGGTTCTATACATGTCCACTATTTATGTATACACTGGGGAGCTGGTCATCATGTAAGAATTGTACAATTGTTGATGAATATGATGAAAAGTGTAGATTATGCATAGAGTGTAAATTACATAGAGAATATGCAGTATAAACTAAAGGCTGTAATTCCTGTCTTAAAGGGATTTGTGACTCTCACCCTAGAGGACACTTAAGCTCCAATTGTCCCTATAATAAGTGTAGTCAGTGGGAGAATATCCATCCTGGTATGATTGGAAAGAATCCTAAACAAGATTTTAGCATGTTTCTAAGAGACTGGTATTGTAACAGCTTTAAATTGTGTTGGGAGGAAGAATCAGGCCTACGATTCAACTGTTGGAATAACAAAAGAATTGGGTTTCTACGTCATCGTTGTGAAGTCATGGTTAGTGTGATTATAAACCTAATGATATTTATTTGTCTGTTAGAGAATGTGAATCACCATTTGAAAACAAAATATATGATATTGCTTCAATTGAACAAATTGAAACACGTGAACTTTTCAATATGAATGAAAATAGTATCATTGACTATACAAAGAGATACATTAAGAGTGAAGTTACATTGTAGTGTAGAAAATGTGACCCTGACATTGCAGCACATCAAGATCAATATAAAGTGAATTCAGATGATCTATCAGGATTGGTTGTTCTCAACAGCTATCATCACGTAAAAGAAGAAATCTAAAGAGGAGAAAAAAGTAATTTTTATGTATATAAATTATTTTTATTAACAAACAATTTTACTTACATTTTTAGAATATTTTATTCGTAGGGCACTGAAATAAATATTATACAGGTATGAAAGTATGTTCCCCACTATTAAGTTATTCAGACGAGGATGTTCAACGTAAATGCTGAGAAAGTGGTTGTAAGTATAGCCACGACATCTGAAAACGAAATATAGTAGTGCATGAAAGCCACAGCTCTTGGTTGTAAGATTCTGCACTCTCTTCTGGCTTTTAATAATAGTTTTCCCACTGCTTTTAATAAAATTGTTGATGTGTGGGGTGTAGAATGTATATGATAGTCGAAGAAGACCAAAATATCCTATATTCTTCGCTGTTTGAAAGATGCACAGCCAATGACCAGTCTTTACGCTCGATGGACTACTATTAACAATGACAATAGCAGTGATAACACTTAGAATTTTTTCAAGGAATTCCGATGATATACAATAGGATTTGTATTTCGACATATATGGATCCATATTAAATAAGCTGATTATTTGATTTGTAATCATGGTGCGAGGTCTAGTAGAACACTACCATCGGGAGTGATTTCTCAATAAAATTCAATTTGACTCGGTGATATTAACGTGATGGTTTCAGTCAAAGCGTTGGTGAATGTGCACTCTAAACGCACATTCCCCGTTCGTACAATACTCATATCTTGAGTGCCAGAAAAGTTCAGTACAATGATACCATGAGTGTTTGAAAACATTGAATTGGTTATTCCAATTTCAAATAGCTGTGAATCATGATCTAGGGTTTGAATAGTCAATTTATACAGAGTTCTATAATATTTTTCTTAACAAATGATAAAGTGTACAAGGGAATTCCATTCACCTTGCACACAAGGCTGGATAAGACAAAAAACAATTAAAATTGTGGGGGGATGCAGTCCAGGATGTAACGGCACTATCACTCTTCAAAAAGACCAAAGCAAGCTTTGAAGGGATTTCTCCATTGATAAATGACGAATAGATATGACTACGAGAACCAGTGACAATGTGACGTTGATTGGTGACTGTATGGGGAACAAGAAGTTGGATATTGTTAACACTGGCTCTCAATTTTTCCACTGCCAATGCAACAGAGCTCATAAATTGTAGTTTTCGAACATGAAGAACTGCTGAATTGATATTGACATTTACATCAGGTGCTGCAGCAAGTATTTTTCTAAAATTAAACTGGCTGGAGCTTGTTGTAACCTTGTGTCAATCTTAACGTTGGGAGGCAATCATTGAGATGTGTTAAATATTTCATGATTTAGTTTTCCAACTAAATGGTACTCTAGGGCCAACACAGCAGTTAACTCACATTCAGTGTCAACATTCGATCTACATTTATAAATCAGTGACTGTCCTCCGAACTCCTTGTATGACTTTGGAGTCATCAACATAAATTATATGTAACTTGCATAGTTTGATAAATTATTGCTAGTGCTCATCAATGTTCCATTAATGAATAGATTAATTTGTTTAAACAAGTTTTGTAGGATATATTTTTATAATATAGGCCGTCGGTTGTGATGGTAGTTTGATTGTCGGACTTTTTCTTCACCGCAACATTAAAATTAATAAATGCAGATGATAAATCGATAAAATGATCTTCATTGGAAAACATTTGAAAGTGTATATTTTCTTAAAGGGGTTCTTGAGGATGAAACTGTTCGTAGTAGCCATACTTGACACTGACATCAACATTTTCAGCATTGAATAGATTCAATGACGAGGTGATTGATGGATGCGATTCTTTGTGGGGGAGATAGGTCATCTTAAGAAAAGAAATCCTTCTTTGATCTAACAATCTTTTTCTCCTTATTGCTCTTCTTTTTTGTCTTCAAAGTCTTTGTTGATGTCTTTCGCTTCCCATCTGGGTAGAAACTGGTGAGTGAATAACGATCACACACCTTTTTTAATCCCTTCCCATATTGAATAGATTTTAATTGTTCACCAACAACTTTTGCTGAAGATCTAATATTTTCCTTAAGACTCTTGTTGAATTTTTTGCCCAAGGTCAAGTCCTGTAGTGTTGAGGCAGCAAAATGTTTTGTAGCAGGTACAATTTATTTTCTGGCAAGGGGTAGTGCAAAACAAAACAGCCTAGCAAACCAACTACCAAGACCATAGCCAGACATTTTAGTACGAGCCTTGTAATAATCCAATCCAGGACCTATTTGACGACGACTTAGAGCACCAACAAAACAATAAATGTCAGGACAGACGAATGGAATTCTTCTATTGTTCATCGTATGCAACGGGTAAAAAATGATATGTAATGACACAAAAAACCTTTGTTATAGCTAAAATATTTTCCGAGAATGTTAACTGTCAGAGTTTCAAATATGAATTGTTTACGGGATTATACTGGCAATGCCAATTCTCGACGGTTTGTGGACACTTTTACCACAGCAACCAATAATTAGAACCCAAGTCCTAAAATTGGCCTCAATCAGAAACCCTTATCGCTGTCTAAATTCACAAAGTGTAAAGATTTTCAAACAGAGGTCTTTATTCTACAAAGTTCAGGAAAGGTCTGACCATTTCATATGAACAAAAAATAATTTAAAACGAAGCTAGCTCATATCTCGGCTCTCCACCAAAACAGGTAATTAGCCTTTTCAATTCACACACACTTACGAACTACAATTTCAGAAAATACATATCACGATGAGAAAATAAGAAAAGAAAAATGATAAACCATCACATCCCTTCCCCCTTAGGCACGGTTTCATGAGTTCTTCATTCGATTCCTCATTTATGACGAGAAAAGGGGAAGAACCACTTTGAGCACTATTTACAAGAGAGGCGGCACTTTTGCTTGACCCTATGTCACACGTGTGACTACAGACTGACCCCGTCTCAACTGGACTGCCTGACAATGGTTACAATTCCTTCTGTAAATCTTGATCTGTAAATAACCCAGGCCAAAAGTATTACGGCAAAATACGATCAGCCACCTCCTTGTCGGACCTTTGAAAACCATATTGTCTCATGTGCCACTCCATGATTAGGCTCTCACGGAAAAATCCCAGGGGAACGACGACTTGGGGAAGTTGATCGTTGAAGAGCCCCCTGAAGATTCCTTGCTCATCCCATGCGTATTTCGTGTCACTTGGATCCGTCATTTCAAACGCCGCCAGTTCTACGTAATATTTTAGTGTCCAGTCTGCTACTTGCAACCGGCTTACCTCGCCGTAGGTGAATCCATACACGTGTTCCGGCATATCCATATTCTCCGCGACGACGATTCGTTCTAGATCCTGCAACGAAAAATTTATGTACATGATTTACAGAACGAGGAGGGGTCGCCTATTACTGATATCTTGACAGGGCGTCAATATTAGCGTTCGCAAAATCTGGACGGCTACTAATGGTGAAATCATATGCTTGTAGGGCAAGAATCTACCGAGCTAGTTTCTCTTTCTGATTCGACATCACATGAAGCCACCGTAACGGATCATGGTCAGTTTCGACGAAGAAATGCTGACCCGCCAGGAAGTTGTGGAACTTGGATATTACCCATTTTATTGCTAGCGCCTCCTTCTCGATCGTGGAGTATAGACTCTAAGCGGGTGTACGTTTCCTGCTAATGAATCAAATAGGATGTTCCTCCTCGTCAGTCCGCTAGGCCAAAACTGCCTCCAGTCCTTTGCCGCTCGTCTGTCTGTAGTACGAGGGGCTCCTTATAGTTCGGATTTCTCAAAACCGGAGCTGAACACAAAGAGCTTCAGAGACTTAAATGCCATTTCTGCATTGGGAGTCCAATGCACTCGACTACCTCAGGGGTTTTTTTGGTCGTCATCTGGCGGAGTGGTTTGGGCAAAGCTGCGAAATTTTGGATTAAGCAACCATAGCATACAACTAGCCCCATAAATGCTCGAACATCCTTTTTCGAAAGGGGCCTTGGATAATTGACAATCCCCTGGAATTTGTTCGTCGATGGCTTAACGACTCCACCTCCTACTGTATGTTCCACTAACTCCACTTCTGTATCCTCAAACCTGCACTTCCTTGGATTGACTCTCAGCCCTGCTGACTACAATCTCTGTAGCACCATTTCGATGTGTCGCAGGTGGTCCTGGAAAGTGTCACTGAAGATTACAATATCGTCGATGTAGCAGTGATAGAATTTCAAATCTCTGAGAACACGATCCATGAGCTTTTGGAATCTTCCACTTGCTCCTTGAATCCCGAATGGCATTACGAGAAATTCATATAGACCATTTGGCGTCACAAATGCTGTCTTGTGTATGCTATTAGGGTCCTTTTTATCTGCCTGAATCCTCAAGTTAAATCTAGCTTGTTGATGAATTTAGCCGTTCCCATTCCCTCAAGGGTCTCATCCGTGCGAGGTAATAGGTAACAATTCTGCCATGCAATTTTATTTAGTTCCCGATAGTTGGCACAAAACCGCACCGTCCCATCTGCCTTTGGTACTAGTACTATCGGTGACGCATAATCACTCTCTGACGGTCTTATAATTCCTTCTTGCAGCATCTTAGTCACTTATGTTTCTAGCAGGTGTGGTTTCGCTGCTGGAACTCGATAAGGTTTTTTCCGCACCGGTGGGTTACTGCCTTTATCGATATCATGCATCACGAGATCGGTTTTCCCAGGTCTGCCCGAAAGGGTCGTTCTGTTTCTTCTCACGATTTTAGCTAAATCCTTTCTCTGACCATGACTGAAAATTCCATTTACGGATGTTTGGAGGGCTTCTTCAAAGTGTCCCTCATTTCCTGTACCCTTGTAGTCCGTCATCTCTTGCAGACTTGTGTCCGCATAGTGGTTTATTTGAACAAACAAGATTTCATTCGGATTTGCCCCGTGGTACTTTCTAAGAAGGTTTACGTGGAGAAGCTTTGACTTCTTTTTTCCTTCAGGAAATTCCACTAGGTAATCCACACTTCCGGATTTCTACAAGATCTTGTATGGGCCTTGCCACTGTACCTTTTTGATGCAACCTATTGCCCAAAATACTTGATAAATTCAATTCAAAATCAACGGATAATTTTTTGAAGATATATCTTCAAAAATTGTAGTGAGAACCAGATAAAGAACCAGTTCTCACTACTTTTTTGAAGATATGTCTGAAAATTCCCTGTTCGACACGCATTGGAGAAGTTCTCACTAATTTTTCGAAGATATGTCTGAAAATTCCCTGTTCGAGACGCATTGCCAGCCCAGTCTTGATGCAACCTATTGCCCAAAATTCAATTCAAGGTTTTTTTCAATCTCTCTAAGGTTTTCGAAAATATTGCCTTTCTTTACCGCCTCAACTACCGGCAAAATGTTACTCCAATTTGTCGACAATTAGCAAAACAGGAAAATTTAGAAGGCGCGTTTCACGATATAATCATCTGGAAAGTATAGTCTTTTCTCAAGACTAATACGAGAACTGAAATGCTATAAAAACAGCAGAATTGTCGTAACGTAAATTACTTGATCAAGTTTAGACTTTTCTCAAAAGCCTAAACGGAGAATTGCAGTTCTAAAACACAGCAAAATATCGGTAACGTGAATTAATAAATTAGGTTTAAACTTTAGGTTAAGGCTAAACGAAAAACTAAAATTATACCAAACAACAAAATATCGCTAGCGTGATTAAATTAGTTACCATTAAATCAGGAGGTCATCAAACGGGTTCACTTGCGGGAATAGTAGACACTTTATCCCTATTCCAGATCCACCGTTCAACGCCTCTCCAAATTCAGGGATCTTATCCCTCCGCCAGACACCAAATGTGGCAACTTTTACCACAGTAACCAATAATTAGAACCCAAGTCCTAAAATTGGCCTCAATCAGAAACCCCTATCGCTGTCTAAATTCACAAACTGTAAAGACTTTCAAACAGAGCTCTTTATTCTACAAAATTCAGGAAAGGTCTTACCATTTCATACGAACAAAAATTCATTCAAAACGAAAGTAGCTTATATCTCGACTATCCGCCAAAACAGGTAATTAGCCTTTTTCAATCCACACACACTTACGAACTACAATCTCAGAAAATCCATATTACGATGTGAAAATAAGAAAATAAAAATCATAAACCATCACACGGTTCCACAAATGAACTGTACATAAATATACAACTGTCCGAGGAGAAAATAGGCGCATAGTCTGCATAGATAACATGGTCCTTGCCACTGAAATTTTCCGTTTTAATAATAAGATCTTTAAAACCAAGAACCTCACGTAAATTCTCATTGAGGAAAATTCTTTCATTCTCAAATCCATTGGTAATATAAATTCTCCTTTGTTATGTCGAATAGTTGGAAGTGAAACCACCTTTTTTTACTTGCAATTTTTTTGTTGATAACTCGACAAAGATCATACGTATTGTTGTATTGTCTGTATAATATGGTAGCAATAGGGTAATCATTAGATTCAAAAATTGCCACCGCACCTTCATCACCGAAGTCAAAGGGTCTTCTTTTAATCTCTTAAGGGGTTTCCTTTCTTAGAACATTACACATATTCTTGATAATACAATCGCCGAGAGCAACTTCATAACACAACAGATTTCCGTAACTCTAGTTCTACACAATCTTTTCCATCAGAGCAAACAGGTCCATATCTGGATCAAAGGTCCAGTAAAAGGGCATGGAATGTATAATAATTTTTTCTTCACATTTTGGTGGGGGGGGGGGGCAACTGCCCCCCTTGCCATCCCCAATTGACGCCCTTGAGAGCAAATTTATGAGAATACTTGCTTTGAAGTGTACCTACTATATCATTTACAGAGTTGTTCGTGATTCAAGTTCTCTAATAACTCTCAATAAACAAACATATCCCGGTGATCCAAAATTTCTACTTTCGGCGTACAATCAGACGACAAATAAACCGTATGGCTACATTTCATTAAGATACACTCGAGGATTTGCATTAAGTCACAGGTATTTTTCACACGAAATTACAGTATATCTTCCCGTGAACAGTAAAAAGGTTATTAGTTGCAATCATGATACTGAAGAAACTACATGAAAATAGACATTTGTTATCCGTTCTAAGCACTTCAAAACCAACACTAGATGGCTAAACCCTACAGATTGACCACAATAGAACTCGCCCTTTCACCAATGGAACAATTTGAAGACAATCTAGGTAAATTCATTAATGATGAGAATATTGGTATAAAAAACTACTTTTACTTCAAGATGCACTACGACGAGTGGACAAACATAAACCTTATCATGTAAGACTAGTCAATGTAAGTGTCCTTGATCACAAAAAGGAAACATCTCTTCAAGATTCTGCTGCACAATAACAAAATCAAAGGAGGATTAGAAGTTGAATTCAATAGTGTCAAGTATTGGAAATCTACTGCCACACTTGGGAACGAATTAGAATTCCAGGGAAAAGTTATAATCTACTTGACTTAATTTATGATATGGTTACTAATCGCAAAGGACTTTTATCATTCAACGATCATCTATACAACTTTTTAAGTACAATAAACTTCCCAAAAATTCTTATTAGTAATAAGCAAATTCAAAAGAAATTTAAAGAACATAGTGCCACTCCATCACCACCAACATTAAAAGAAGAAGATGAAGATTTTAAATCAATCTTGGAAAATACTAGCACACCTAGTGCACACATTGATTTGATGACATCAGTGGTAGCTAGACAAAAGTGAAGATGTATTGATATCATCGCATCGTCATCATCATCACCCACTAGTACGCAAAAGGGTAGCGGAAATTACACTACGTGTTTGCGTTCAAAATGGTTGTAGTTTTGAAACATGTTTATGGAAATATTGGTGAAGTGGGAAGTTTAATTTCCCCCACCACACTTTCTAAGGTGACTGGTATTGGCACCAAAAGTACATGAGAGTATCTAAAAAATGAATGAAGTTACAATCTACATCGAAATCATAGGGTTCGAGGTGATAAATACTTTACCCCCAACCCATTCCTTAATATGCAAATATATAGTCCAAACTATATAAGTCCAATGCATTCACCCGTCACTTGTCTTTCACTGAGCATAAGCTAATTGTCTTTTGATATATGCAGATAAAACCAGCTTGTTCTCGATTGTCTACCATTTCGTACACAAGCAATTTTTTTCTTCCTTACTTTCATTTTTGACTCGTTCTGATTCTCGCTGTCCTTTAACAGCACAGTTCTTTGTTCTTCACTGTCATTTTTGACACTCTTGATACTTGCTTTAGCGTATTTACTAACCCTAAAAATTCTTTTTTCTTCATTTTCATCTTTGACAAGTTCTGATTCCTACTCTTGCTTGTTATTCTTGCTGCTGATTATCTTCTTATCGCATACTTCTTTGTTTTCGTGGTCGTATATCTTCTAACCACACATTTCTCTATTCTTCATTTTCATTTTGATCCGTTCTGATCCTCATTGTTGCATGTCTTGTAACAGCATATTGTTTTTGTTCTTCACAGTAAAGGTGAGTCAATTACTCAAGGGTAAAATCATATAAACCAATCAAAACAGATTATATTCGGACCAAAAGCTGTATACAATGCTACACTAGATCGTATAATGCAATCAAAACACGGTTCAGTTATTCTACCAAATTTTAAACCAGTATTTATAGATCAGAGCAGTGACAATTCAGGCTATATATAAGAATACTGTTTCTTTTTTCGGTATATATATTGCGTGATTATACGAAAGCATCATTAGTTAGAATATTGTGTTAACAGATGGACTGCAACCGAGAAATTGTGAGTATCTTTTTATATCCTTTTTAGGTATTAAAAGAATCCAATTAAATTTTATATAAATCCATTTTTGCATTTGACATGATAACTTTTCACTATCATGCTTTTCGACAGCCTGTGTTGAACAGACATAAAGCATGAACTGATTCTCAACACTATGGAGTTTCTAATACCTACCCGTTAGGCGCACATAAAATCGGGGTTACGAAAGCAGGTAGTAAAATTAAATGCTGCTTTATGAATTGCGGATTATATATATGTATTTGACGGGTTTCCGATTCCAGTGTCTGCGATACGCAAATATATAATTGTGTTGAAACTAGTTTCTCATTATGTAGGGGTAATAGATAAGAGGTTATTGAAGATGAAAAAGGTGATATCGCATGCCAACTTCCACATGCAGCAAACTTATGACACACCCCCTTCTTATTTCAAGGCATGAGTTCAATATAATGGAAATGGCTAGGATTACGTTAGCATAAGTAATTGTTTAAAACTGAACAAAGATTGAAGGAATGTTTGGGTGGGATCCGCAGTGGAGAATGAGGCTCTATGTGATAGTTGAAACTGACCGATTTTTTTATTCATTATTACTTTTATTTTGAATGAACTTTTAACCCATCAATCGCTAGGCTAGGATTCAAAATAGATAAAACTGCTTTTCTGTGTCTTTTAAACTGAAATAATTCGAATAGGATTGAGTTACCAAACAATGTGAAGACTTGGTCACTTCCATGAACATGTCAAAACCTTCCTTAATTATGTATGTAGGCTCAACAAAATCCGACCTCGTTGCTGAGAGTGTAGACTCATCTAAGACCCATGAGCAGGAAAATGAATTTGCGACCCTAACCCTCAATCTACGAGCCAACGAAGTTTCTCATACGGATCCCAAGCCCTATGCGATGGCCCCTCAAACGAAGGTGGATCTGCTGACAAAATTGTAAGTAAAATTGTTGATAGAAAAAATCGATAGTAACAGTACCTCAGCCTTTTTGTTTTTTACTCCAGAAAAAACAAAGGAAGGTATAACTAACTTATGACAGACTAACAAAAAGTTTACCCCGTATTGGCTCTTTGACTTTCTATATATATTAAATTTTATGCTATGATTTTCATCAGGCATCAAATCTTCTTTTGTGCCAATAAGTTGAATTAAAATCAAATAGTCGTGGGCATACATTAAGACTTGATTAATTGTAGAAAAAACTTGGGGGGCTGGCTCCCCGCCCCAGAGAAAGTCTTCCTCTTGTTTTATTATGCATGTGTTTTAAATGAACATAGAGCTCGTTAATAATCCATTTTTTCGACTTTACAAAACAGAAGTAAATTTCACAAAGAAAATAAATTCTATTATTTTAGATTAACATCAATGAGTATTACGTTGATTAAAGGTGTTGTGTAAAATATTTATTGTTTTAAATAAAATAAAACAAAAAATTGTTTTAAACTGTGATATTATGTTCATTAAAAGGTTAGTGCTGTATAGATTTATTGTTAAATATTTGTTGATTATATGATGATTAAAAATTTTGTTGATTATATGTAAAGTGCTATTTTACTGCTAAAAATATTTATTATAAATAGTAGAAAACATGTTTCTAAATTAGTGTTGTTGTTATTATTCTTGAACAGCGTAGTAGTAGGACTGCGATAGGAAAATTATGTATTCATTAGACAACTATAGTTTACAGTTCGTTGTAGGTTAGCTGCTGAAGGGAAAACAATATGTGTCAATTTAAAACACCATTCAGATCATTTCTTTATGGTCTATCAATGTCGGGCAAAACAAAACTCTTAACTAAAATAATTAAAAATGGTGATAAAATGTTTATGGCAGTGTTTTTGTTTTGTGGTGGTGGTAGTGTTTCATTTAAGTATTTAATGATGATCACTGATCAAAGTTCATGTTATCTATGCCTTTCATTTATGTTATTTTACTATGTTTATCGCCGTATGTTTGGCTTTAAAATACACTTCTCAATCTTTCTATATAATATGCATAATAACTGTACCAAACATATTTTGCATGCAGACCCGTGATACTTTACTCCCCCCCCAATATGCAAATATATATCCCAAACTTATTTCTAATGTAACGAAAAAACTAACGAAAAACCTGGCGTACTCTTGAATTTTACACAGCGTAAACTTTATTAAGTTGCGAATAATACATAAGTACCAAAATTCCTTCCCCCTAAGAAAATAGAAAATTAAAACTAAAAAAAATTCAAATTTGAAAAACTTTATTTTCCACGAGGGGGGGGGGGGGAGTATTTTCCGCAGGGGATGTTTTCCGGGGGGCGGGGTAATTTTCCGGAGTATTTTCCGCTTGGATGTATTTTCTGGGGGGGGGGGGTTCTTTTAGGGGGAGAAAACACCCCGGGGCTCCCTAGGGGGGGGGGGGGTAATTGCCGGGGGTAAACGTCTAGAACCCACCCTATTAGTATTATGACAAATGAATTTAGGTTAATTTATCCAGACCAAGTTGTTTTTTATAGTTTATTAACTCAACTCGATCTGAAATATGGTAGTGCCCATGAGGTAGTACCTCTATATCACCCTCAAGTACTTAGACTTCTCTTCATATGGCTGTCACGGCATTATTCTCTACTATAACTTTGTAAATAATTTCTGAGACCACACGGGACCTCGTTTTCTTCCTTTCTTCGCAATTTTATGTTTTATTATAACTGTGTAGATTTTAAATTGTAATGAGCGTATTGCCATGACTTTCGCTCTTGGAATTAAAAGACTATCCACACAGCTTCTAAACACTTATGTTCTAAGAAATTCTTTTTAGATAATGTTTAGGCATCCCCTTGCAGACTTATTTTATATCCTCATTGTGCGTTTCCTCACAGTACCCCTTAGGACCTGGAAACACACCGTTGGAGATCAAGTCCCTCCTCGTCTCGGATTTTGATATGAACAATTGATTTGGGGCCTAGCGCTTCAGTAACTCCAGATAAAAGGCCTCGTCCTAATTGATCAAATTCATTCGAGAGCTAATGGGCTTACCATTTTCCAAATCATTCAGTAAATACTTAGTTTTACCTTTTAACAGGAGTGAATCAGTGTCTACATAGTACACTTGAACTTGTCGTTCCACCGGACATAGTACCTCACACAAATTGTAATAAAATGTCAACATGAGTTACTTGGAGATTTCTGTAATGGAACTGCCACCAGCTATATTTTTATTTAATATGACATTTCGTTTTTTTCTAAGCAGGAAGATCATATCAGAGTTTATGATAGTGATTGATGTGAAATTGGGGTTGGCAATGATTCGATCACATTCTTTTTAATTGGTTACAACGTCACATTGACTCCTGTTTCGTACGCTTTCGCACATTTTACCGAAGGTTGAATTTAAAATGAATTTATAGACTTCTTTTTCGCTTTCGCTTGTGGACTTTTACTAGCAAAAGTGTCAATAAACGTTTTCATATAAGAATTTTGGTTAAATTGGAGGGCTCAATGTATCTTTCTGACCTTGAAACCATTAGCTACCTACCACCACAATAGCACATGATGAACAACAATATTCTGTTTCGGATTAAGGTCGGCAATAAGTTTTTGCTTTGAAGGTGTCCAGTGCATTCCCCCACCCTCTACCAAAGATAAATTGTATGGACTCAAAGAGTCCTTAGTCACCGGTCTATTTCTGCACGGGAAAACAAAATCCTTTACCGAGTCATGGAGTTCCATCGGTATTTCACCATCAATTCCAAAAAACCATCCTTGCTGTCCATTTTCCTCAACGGTGGCAATGTTGGGGAAAATTGAAGCACACGGATTGTTAAGCCATTTGTAATTACCATATGGCAAACAGTAGTGAGACATTGCCGACGAATAAAGGGAATTCATATCCAAAAAACTGTATCAGACTTTTCACCGGTGTCCTGTCCGGTCGGATCAGTTTTCAAGATACGGTCCCCGTTGAAATCATACCCAACCCTCATTGATCTTTCGACAAATAGATGCTGATCCACGTCGGTGATCAGACCTATTTCTTCTTTGCTTATTTTTAGAATTAAATCCATCACCAGATTAGGAGTTGAAAAATAATAACCCAAATCGAACCCGAATTCCAAATAGATTTTATCCGTGTTCTTACAGAAACAGTCCAATAACGTCAATACATCACTTGCCAAGTACATTTTGAAGTAATCCTATCCGTTTTTACATCCTCTCTTTTCCCAAACCCGCTTGGAAAATTCATAGTCGGCAGTGGTGCATTGACGATCATGAAGTGAATCATAAAACGCTTCGATGGGCAGTAATTTCACCTCCCTTAGCCTCGAGGTGGAGTTGTAGTAATCATATGCGTATTTGCCCTTACTCGTTAATAAATCATACATTTTATCATCTGGAAAGCGCTGTTTAAAGAGGGGAAGACTATCAAAATTGTCGCTTTTCTATACCCGAATCAAGTGGCTTAGGGATTTTGGGAAAAACTGAAGGAGTCTAAAAACGGATTTTATTCTGGCAAGTATGACCATTATCTATTTTTTTCCATTTAATTTTAAGAGAGGAAACTTCTCAGATCATTTGGGTATGATACTATAGAAAAACGAACGATCTACCCATGCGTCATCTACAACTTCACCCTTTCGCACACGTGCCAACGCTTGTAAAATGAACTTCAAATTGTAATTGGAATTGTGTATAAAAACAGATAGAAAATATTATTGACTAATGTTTACATTACGTGATTGATGGGCCACCCCCCCCCCCCCGGAAGTTACTCCCTCCCGATGAAATTTCCTGCCACAAATGATCTTCGTCGCATACCTTCCCCTTACCCCCTTTACCTTTACCCTTATCAAATTCACCCTCACAAACCCAAACTATTTTCTGATTTTTAATGGTCAACCTGTCCTCTGGTGATTTTGGTGATTCAGCATTGGATAATTCTGAGCATAACTTCCAATGTATCAGGGCTGAGCTGTTCAGCTATAGCAAATTTAATTTGAGCTTCAATTATGCTTGGCTAAGCTGGTGTAATGTCCATTAAAACAGTGGGGGGGGGGTTCTTTTAACCCTCTGGAAAAATCATCTAAAATTTCATACGTATTTGGACTGAGCTGAGCGACCCATAGAAAATCGTGTTCTGACACACCTTGATTTTCACATGTTTCTGCTAGGTCAAAACTGGCAACCGAACCCTGTTCAACTGAACTTGGGGGAATATTTTGATCCCCCAAACACTCTTTCAAAAATTTATTTGTCCATTCCGCATTCTCGTCCTCTTAAATGTCAGAGGCCAAGTCATCTAAATTATCAACACCTCCAAAACATTCTTTCAAATATTTTCCTTCTTTCCTTCAAAAATTCATTCTTTCAAGTCATTGTCAACAGATTGTAAGTCAATAACTTGAGAATCGTCTTGAAATTCCGGTGGTGATGTGAATATTGTCGTATCCTCAATGAGATTACATGACCCTTGAGTTGATGGGGGGTGATAACTCATCGATTTTAATCAACAGTAATATAATTTATTTTCTCTCTATTTTCATTTAAAACACATCAATAATAAAGAAGAGGAAGACTTTTTGGGGGGCGGGGGGCCACCACTCTCAAGGTTTTTTTCTACAATTAACCAAATCTTAATGTATGCCCACGACTAATTGATTTTAATTCAACTTATTAGCACAAAAGAAGATTCAATCCCTGATGAAAAGCATAGCATAAAATTTAAAATATTTTGAAAGTCAAACAGCCAATACGGGCTCAATTTTCTGTTAGTCTGTCATAAGTTAGTTTCACGTTCCTTTGTTTTTTTTCTGGAGTAAAAAACAAAAAGGCTGATGTACTGGCACTATCGATTTTTTTTCTATCAACAATTTTACTTACAATTTTGTCAGCAGATCCACCTTCGTTGGAGGGGTCCATCGCATAGGGCTTGGGGTCCGTATGAAAAACTTCATTGGCGCGCAGGTGGCGTGTAGATGAGTCTATACTCGCAGCATAGAGGTCGGATTTTTTTGACCTTACATATATAAATACGGAAGTTCTTGATATGTTCATAAAAGAGGCCAAGTCTTCACATTGTATGGTAAATTTTGTTGCGATATCATCGCAAATCTTTGTCCTTTTTTGGCTAGGTTCTTGCTCAGAATATTCCTTAAACATAAATTAAATTTTATTTTTTCATTCAACAGAACGGTTCGAAATAATATTAGTTTCAATACGT
>JAQQPU010014271.1:0-22969 GCA_029168905.1 Artemia sp. Kazakhstan ARC1039 | reverse complement strand
TTCCTGGCATCCATTAAGAACACTCAGAAATTAAATTAAAAAAAAAACAAGCAACCAAACAAGAACAAAACTTTTGGTATGTGATTTTCATTAATAAAAAATAATTTTGGTTTATTTACTTTTAGTTCTTGTTTTGCAGCAGTTATTGAATGCTCGAAATAAAAGCAGTATTGCCTTCCATATAGACTATTTTATACTATTCTGAGGCAGTATATTCTCCCATGTGAGCCCTGAGCCATGTGAACCATGACATTTTTCACAGAAAGGGGAAGGTTTTCATCCGACCTATTTTTGCCGATGTGCTATTTTCTATTCTAGGCATTTCCACTTATAATCTTGGCTTTTCCTGTGGTATATCAAAAAAATTTTAAAAAAAAGACGTTTTTCGAAGAAAAATAAAGATCTATATTAAGCCAAAGACGGGTGGAATTAAAGTAATCTAATATTTCAAACCTAAAACGAACAGAAATAACGAACAGGAATAGGGCTAACGCCTTCTAAGCCTCCTAAAGGCCCGAGTGTCATTTCTGATTTAAGGAAAACGTTTTTTTTTTCTGTAGCGTTTTCATATTTTCATAGCATAAACAACAACGTACGAACAAAAATGATATCTCGGACTATTTTGAGGGAAATCCCTGCTCTCTTTCTCCCTCCTCGAATCAACGGCACCAATAGGAGGGGCAATGACCTACTGCGTCATTGGCGCTTTACTGAAAACCAATTTTATGACAAATATTTTCTTTTGTACTTAATATTGAAAATAAACATTAAAATTATAGTAACATTTTGAACTGATGAGCTTTCAGCAATTAATATCATTATACATCAAAAAATCAGTTTAATTTATTAGCTCTTTTTAAAGTTGTTCAAGACGAATATAGTTTCACTACAAACAAGTGTTTGGATACTGCCTCCTTCCTTAACTGTAAATAAAAACCAAAAGCCTACTGCGTCATTGGCGCTTCACTGAAAACGAATTATATTACAAATATTTTCTTTTCTAGTTCTTACAGCATTGAAAATAAAAATAAAATTACAGTGAAATAAATTCTTGAAGTGATGGATCTTTCAACAATTCATATCATTATACATCAATTATTCAATTTGATGTTCTTTATACTTTCCAAAACTGTTCAAGAAGCATATAGTTTTCGGTAAAGCGCCAATGACCCAGAAGGTTTTAGACTTTTACAGTGAGAGAAGGAGGTGATACCCAAACTCTTGTTTGTAGTGTTTTTTGTTCGTTTCCAGCTTGATTTGTATATTCAATTTAAGTTTCACTCGTTTTAAGATTTATTTATTAATTTACATTAATATCTATAGTATGTTTGTTTGCATTGATTGTTTATTTAATTTCTGTTCGTTTTAAGTTTCATTTATATTTCAATAGGAATTTTTTTTTTGTTTTAAGCTTGATTTTCATATTCAATATATATTTTTTTTCGATTTAAGCTTAATTTTCATATTCAATCTAAGCATTACTCGCTTTAAGATCTATTTATTCATTTATATTATTACTTGTTGTATGTTTTTGCTATGATTGTTTATTTAATTTCTTTTCGTTTTGGGTTTCGTTTATTCTTTAATAGTAATTTCTGGTCGTTTTGAGTTTGAATTTTAACACCTATTTGAATCTGCTGAGCATAAGTTTAAAATGGCCTATACTTTTCTTTGAAAAACTTATTTTTCGGAAAGTTTTTTTAATTAATTTTTGTTCGTTTTTGATTGCAAAAAGTTACAAGTTTTTAAAATTCTTTATTTCAAAATCTAACTTAAAAAAAACAAATGTTCATCAATGTATCAAAAATGGTATCAAAGTGAAAAAATGGGTTTGTGTCAACCTCGGAGTTTTTATTATCTGATGTTTGAACTATTTTTAACCAAATGGCTATCTAAAAATTTTTATCGGATGGGTTTGATGAAAAATATCGTGGGGGGGGGCTAATTAGCCTTCGGTACTGTTTCGACTCTTTAAAAATGATCTAGAACTTTCTATTTTCAATCAAATGAGCTCTCTCTGCAGTTTATACGAGCATCCCTTCTATAAGAACCATATATATCCCCAAAGTATAACTTACAACGCCTGTCCCTGGGCCCTGGGGGGTTGTGTCGACCCCGGAGTTTTAATATCTGATGGTTGGACTATTTTTAACAAAATTGTCACCTCAAATTTTTATCGGATGGGTTTATCCATCCGATAAACCCAAAGGCGTGGAGGGCGGGTAGGGTTAGGTGCACCCCGATCTTTTTTCACTCTGAGAAAATGAACTACAACTTTTAATTTCCATTCAAATGAACCCTATCTGAAGTTTATACGAGCATCCCTTTTCATAAGTACCACATACGGACTCAGGACATAGCTTACAATGCCTGCCCCCCGGGCCCTGGGGGATGTGTCGACACCGGAGTTTTTGTTATCTAACCTGTGAACTATTTTGAAAAAAATGCCTCTCTCAAAGTTCTTATCGGATGGGTTTGTGGAAAATAGGGCGTGGAGAGGGGGGCTAGTTGCCCTGCGATATCTTTTGACTCTTAAAAAGTGAACAAAAATTTTCAATTTCTAATCATATGAGCTCTCTCCAAAGTTTATACGAGCATACCTTCCATATGAACCATATATGCTCCCAGAGCAATACTTACAACGTCTGCCCTGGGCCCTGGGAGGGGGTGTTAACAAAGGATTTTTTTATCTGACCTTTTAACTAGTTTTTAACGAAATGGCCATACGTAAAGGAGTTTTTGCTATATGATCTTTGAACTATTTTTAACAAAATGGCTACCTCAAATTTTTTGTCAGAAGTTTTGGGGGAAAAAGAGCTTGGGGGGCTAGTTGCCCTCCAATCACTGTTGACTCTTAAAAAGAGCACTAGAACTCCCGATTTGCAATCGAATGAGCCCCATTTGAAGTTTATACGACGCCCCCTTCTATATGAAGTGTCACTGGGAAAAAAATAAATGGAGTGTGGGGGGAGGCTAGCTGCCCTCCAATCACTTTTGACTCTTAAAAAGTGAATTAAAACTTTCAATTTCCAATCAAATGAGCCCTCTCCAAAGTTTATACGAGCATACCTTCCATATGAACCATATATGCTCCCAGAGCAATACTTAGGCAACAACGTCTGCCCTGTGCCCTGGGAGGCGATGTCGACAAAGGATTTTTTTATCTCACCTTTTAACTATTTTTTAACGAAATGGCCATACGTAAAGGAGTTTTTGCTATATGATCTTTGAACTATTTTTAACAAAATGGTTACTTCAAATTTTTTGTCAGATGTATTTGGGGAAAAAGAGCTTGGGGGGCTAGTTGCCCTCCGATCACTGTTGATTCTTAAAAAGGGCACTAGAACTCTCGATTTGCAATCGAATGAGCCCCCTTTGAAGTTTATACGACGTCCCCTTCTATATGAAGTGCCTCTGGGAAAAAAAATGGAGTGTGGGGGGAGGCTAGCTGCCCTCCAATCACTTTTGACTCTTAAAAAGTGAATTACAACTTTCAATTTCCAATCAAATGAGCCCTCTATGAAGTATATACGAGCATCCCTTCCATAACAACCATATATGCCCCCAGGGCATAACTTGCAACGCCTACCCCCGGGCCCTGGTGGGCTGTGTTTGCACCGGAGTTTTTTGTTATCTGAACTTTGAACTATTTTTAACCAAATTTCTATCTCCAAATTTTTATCTGATGCATTTAGGGCGTGGAGGGGGGGGGTTGTTGCCCTCCGATCTTTTTTGACTCTTAAAAAGTGAAAAAGAACTTTCAATTTCCAATCAAATGAGCCCTCCGAAGTTTATACAAGTATCTCTTCAATAAGAACTATATATGCACCTAGAGCAATACTCATAACGCCTGCCTCCGGGCCATTGGGGGTTGCGTCGACACAGGAATTTTCGTTATCTGATGTTTGAACAATTTTTAATGAAATGGCTATTATAAAAATTTTATCGGATGGGCTTGGGGAAAAAGGGGTGTGTGGGGGTGGCTAGTTCCCCTCGGATATCTTTTTACTCTTGAAAATTGAACTAGAACTTTCAATTTCCAATCAAATGAGCCCTCTCTGATGTTTATACGAGCATCCCTTTCATAAGAACCATATACGCCCCCAGGACAACACTTAAAACGCCTATCCCCCGGGCCCTGGGGGGAGTTTTTGTTATCTAATTTTTGGACTATTTCTAAAAAATTGGCTATCTCAAAATTTGTAGAGGATGGGTTTGGGGAAAAAAGAGCGCAAGGGGGGCTAGTTGTCCTTAACTCTCTTGACTCTTAAAAAGTAAACTAGAACTTTCAATTTCCAATGAATTGAGCCCTCTATGAAGTTAATACGAGCATCCCTTTCATAAGAACCATACATGCCCTTAGCGCATAACTTAAAACGCCTTCCCCTGGGCCCTGGGGGCTTTTATTGAAACCGGATTTTTTCTTATCCGACCTTTGAACTATTTTTAACAAAATGTCTACTTCAAAATTTTCATCCGATGGGTTTGGAAAACGAAGGCGTGGGGGGGGGGGGGTGCTAGCTGCCCTCGGATCTCTTTTGACTATTAAAAAGTGAGCTCGAACTTTCAATTTCCAATCAAATGAGCCCTCTTTGAAGTTAATACGAGCATCCCTTCCATAAGACCCATATATGCCCCCAGGGCATAACTTACAACGACTGCCCCCGGGCCCTGGGGGTTGTGCCAACACCGGAATTTTTGTTGTATGATCTTTGAACTATTTTTAACAAAATAGATATCTTAAAATTTTTATTGGATGCATTTGGGAAAAAAGGGTCTGGGGGGGGGAAGCTGTTTACCCTCCAATGTCCTTTGAAGCTTAAAAAGTGAACTAGAGTTTTCAATTTCCAATCAAATGAGCCCTATCTAAAGTTTATACGAGCGTTCCTTCCATAAGAACCATATATGCCCCCAGGACATAACTTATCACCCTTGCCCTGAAGACTGTGGAGGAGTGTCCTGCTCAAACATATAATTCCCAAAACTTTCGACTACGTTGAACAAAATAGCTATATCAAAATTTTGATTGGATATGTTTGGGGAAATGGTGGGCGTGGAAGAAGTGTTAGTTGCCTTCCAAACACTTTTGACTATTAAAAAGGGAACTAGCCATTTAAATTTCCAATCAAATGAGCCCTTTCTGAAGTTTCTACGACAACACTTTCTATAAAAACCTTATATGCCCCCCACGGCATAACTTACAACCCTTGCCCTAAGGGCTATGGGGGGGGGGGGGTGTTATCCTCAAAGACCAAATTTTCTGAATTTTCAACTACGTTGAACAAAAGGGCTATCTCAAAATTTTGATTGGATACAATCAAAATTTTGATTGTATGTGTTGGGGGAAAAAGCGGGCGTGAGAGGGGGGTTAGTTTCCCTCCAATCACTTTCGACTATGCAAAAGGCCACTAGCCCTTTGAATTTCCAATGGAATGAGTCCTTTGTTAAGTTTCTACGGCAAAGCTTTCTATAAAAACCTTATATGCCGCCAGGGCATAACTTACAACCCTTGCCCTGAGGGCTGTGGGGGAGCGTCCACCTCAAAAACATATTTTCTATCTGGAAATCAACTACGCTGAACAAAATGGCTATCTCAAAATTTTGATTGGATGTGTTTGGGGAAATGGTGGGCGTAGAAAGGGTGTTAGTTGCCTTCCAATCACTTTTGACCCTTAAGAATGGCACTAGAACTCTCGATTTCCAATCGAAAGAGCCCCCTTTGAAGTTTCTATGACGACTCCTTCCATATGAAGTGCCTCTGGGGAAAAAAAAATAAAACATTGGAGCCGTATGACCTTTACTATAGGCAACACTATAGCGTTGCCTCTGAAAGATGTTCTTGTCAAAAATTGCATTTTATTTAATATTATCTTTCGTTACTTATAAAAGATACTAGACAAAGAAATTGACTTTCAAATACGCCCTTAAATACCTATCTATGTTTCACTGTCCTCTTAGCAGTAAAATAAATAAAAGAGGCATATCACAAAATGATATGTCTTCCCATACCAAAAAGTGATTTTCCTTGTTGTTCAAACCAGGGAACTGTAAGTATCCTGAATAGGGTTTTCTGCGATAAAGATTCTAAGGGATTTCTTTTTGGTATGATCCGATTCCATTTTTTAGGGTTTCAGGCTATTTTTTGAAATTCTCTTAAATTTCTTTTGAAACTAATATTTTACTATTAACACTAATTTAAAAAATAGCCACCATACCTATATCAATAAAAACGGCCAGTTTTATCACTTGCAAGTTTTTTGATATGTGTTTTTTTTTAGTTTTGGTTACTATGGGTCGTGGATTGCAGCTACTGCTGCAAACATTATTCTTCTTCTTCTTTTTTCTTCGCCGATAGTGGGACGCTGCTAAAGATGGAGGAGAAGTAAAAATCCAGTTTTCATTTTGATCTGACACCATTTTGTGGGATTTCAGGCTATTTTTCTAAATTCCCTGAAGTATGTTTTCAAACTACTAATTTACTATTAAAACTAATTTAGATAATAGTTACTATCCTTAAACAAGCGAAAAATTGCAATTTTTTCTCACTTGCGAGATTTTTGTTGAAACGCGTTTTTTCAATTTGAGTTACTATGGGTTTGTTTTCGTCTTGTACTGGAAGAGCAGGGTATTGAGGAGGGGGTAACCCCTTCATATACAGAGTAATTTCTGTTCGTTTTGAGTTTTAATGCTTCATATTACTTTAATTTGAAAAAAACATGTTTTTTTTAATGTTTTCAATGAGGCTTTTGTTAAGTCTTAAAAAATTTATTATAAATAAAATTAATAATTTTAAACATTGCAGCACGATTTTTCAAAGATTTTTTTCTGGTTCTGCACAAAAGCAAAAAAATATTTTACTTAACACATTTGTGTTTACTAGAATAATTAAAATTAACATAACATATGCTATTATTTAAGTTAATAACAAGTTTTCGTGTTTGTTAACTACACTTAGTAGAATGTAAAGCTCTTACTATTTTGTAGTGAAAAAAGTGGTTTCTGTTTTAACAAAAATATAATTTTATTCTTTAATTACAGAACGAGGATAATTTCAAAGTGCAGTTGCGACAAGGGTGAATTTTCCAGACAACCAAAAACAAGGAAATGTCATTTTAATTGTTGGAGTGTATTAATTAACATGCTTAGAAAAAAAGAACAGAATATCTCTCCTTAACTACCTTCCCAAAAAACTTAAATTGCATCCTAATATTTTAAAGTGTTTTTCACCATACTCAATTTTTGTTTTTTAGATATCTGTTACGAAATATACCATGATAAACAAACGTATATCAAAATTTGTAAAAATCATAAAGCCTATCCATAAAGAAAGAGAAAGACTATTTCTAAAGATGTTATGACTAAAAGACTTAACTGACTTAAGATTTCCCACAAAAGAACCAATCAGATGGAACTCAACTTTGCGTTATTTTTAGGTTATTTTGCGGTGTTTTGCATTTATTTTGCGTTTAACTTATATTTTGCGTTAATTTGCGGTATTTTGCGTTATTTTTAATTGCTTATGGCTAGAGGCTAATGTTCATATATGATTTCTCAAGTATTCTTATCATTTAGATCGTAGTCCTTGTTTCTTCCCTTTTTTATTTTATCCGCATTTTTTTCCTCCTTCCTGTATTTTGCTCTCATTCCTTTAGTGCCAATTCACATTTTTGTAGTTGTAGATGTGAAATGCCGGGTTTCCGGTTCAGTAGCTAATAAAGTATCTATCTATCTATAGTTAGAGGCACCAATGGTAGGGGAGGGGGGATAGAAGCAATTGTTATCTGTATGTTTTGACCCCCCCCCCCTGATTTTAAAAGATCCCGTCAACATTTTTGTGAATTGGCGCAGGGTGGGTTACTTCTTTTTCTAGAAATTGCATTTCTATAAGGACTTATATAATGGGCTACGAAAATATGTCATAGGTATAAACGAATGAAATCAAAGCACAGTTTTTACCCTGTAAATAAAGGATAGCAGTATCTCTTGCTCTGTTTGATCAAATTAGGCTATAAATGGGCAAAACTGTTAGGCCTTAGATAAATAAACTTGCAACTTTTTAAAATTCCTGCTACTGATAGGTCTTATGTCACATCCTGCAAACAGATACGCAAGAGGAAAAGGTTTGGGACTCCCTAAAATATAATCCTCCCCTAAAATATAATCTTCCACTAAAATATAAAGATTTGCATGCTACTACCAGTAGTATTTCATGTTTTTCACATATGGTTTCTGTTTTTCTTTTATTAAATAAAAAACAAGTTTTTTTTAACTGTAAATAAGGAGTGAAATTAAAACTTAAAACGAACAGAAATTATTCTGTATATGAAAGGGGCAGTACCCTCCTCAATGCCTCGCTCTTTACGCTAACGGCTTCCACCTTTTCTCGAAAACCAGGCAAATTTTTTCAAGCAAATAAATTTTTATAGGTACGACTAAACTTGGTGAAACTTATATATTTTAAATCATCATAACAATCTAATTCTTCTGGTGTATCTATTTGTATCAAAATTCCGTTTTTTAGAGTTTCGGTTACTATTGAGCCGGGTCGCTCTTTAGTTACAGTTCGTTACCGCGAACTGTTTGATTTTATTCCCCCTTCCCTTTCAGTTTTTTTGCTATACTGATGAGACCTAGTCCTGTTGTATTGTTCCCATCTAATTTTTTAATTTAAGTAAAGAGTTTTATTTTATTTTTTAGATGTCTTGCTGGCTATCCCATTTTCCTCTAAAAGAAAAATACAGGCAAGAGGGGGTTAGAAAATGAAAGGAATATGAGGATTAATAGAAGAGGGATAGAGGGGAATGGAGACGAATTATTAGTTGAAAAGAAAATAAAGGTAAATAAACCGCTCTAGAAAAAAACGTAGCAAAAGATGTCTATTCAACCTGTAATAGTAATGCAAAGGTTTGGCGATAGTTAGCAGCACTGAGATTTTCACGTCATGCGAGATGAGTTAGTAAAATAAGAATAGTGAGATATAAAGTAATAAAGAGATCATGAAATATAAAAAAAATTGTGTGGAAGTGGAAAACAACATTAGAACTTAAATAATCAGTAATTAATCTACAAAAGAAGGGGGTTGATACTTCCCAACATCTAACTAATTTTGGATTCAAATCGTACAAAAATAGTAATCCCATTGACGGTTTTTAACGAAAGCTGGGGTGATACCATTAACGGAAAACAGGGAGAGAAAAAATGAATATAAGAAGATAATAAAACAGAGACAAAATAAAATATCCCCCTGGAAATTACTTCACCCCGCGAAAATTAGCCCCCCCCCTCGCAGAAATACCCCGCCCCGGAAAATATCCCCCTAAAAATACTCTCCACGGAAAATATCCCTCCCCCCCGTGGAAAATCCCTCCGGTAAATACCCCTGCAGAAAATACCCCCTCCATGGAAAATATCCCTCCCCCTGGAAAATACCCCTCGCGGCTGGTTGGACTCCAGTCATTCTCGACGTATAAAAAAAAACACTAGAACTCTCAATTCCTGATGTAATGAGCACCATCCGAAGTTTCTGAAACTATGGGTGGACGAGGAGATGAGGAAGGGGTAGTCACGCTCCTATATGGAATAAATGGCGATCATTTTAGGGTTTCATATTACTCTTTACTTTCATAATAACAATGTAGACCAGAAAAATTCCCATAAATCAAAAGGGATTAAGGATAAATTTCACATTTTGATGGGTTTTTAAAGTCTTTTTGTACCCCCCCCCCCCTAAAAAAAATTCCTGGTTACAGCCCTGGGAATTATATATCATCTCTACCTCCACTCTCCCCTCGTCTCTCCCTTAGAACTAATTCTGTACTTATCCTAAGGCTCAATGAGAGCTGGGATGTTTCTGGCATTAAAATACAACTTTTGAAGTATCTCCCTCCCTCCCTTGCTGCAAAACGATCAGAGAGCCTCGTTGAAGAAGTTTAAGTGCCTTTTTAGGTTTTGTAATTTGTCCATTGCTTCCAGATTATTTGTTTTTGGGAAATATACGCACATTTTTTGGGGGGAAGGTATTGTCTGGGGAAATACTCAGCTGGGAGGAAATTTCTGGGAAGAATTACCCTGAATTCTTCTACAGAATTCTTTTCCTTTTTCTTTATTCCTCTTTGGATGCACAATTTTACATTTTGCGGGGAGTATTTCCCGAGGGGGTTTCCGTGGGGGGAGTGAAGTGGTGCTTTCCGTGGGGGTTATTTTCTAGGGTGTATTTTCCATGTGGGGGTATTTTACGGGGGGTATTTTATGCGGGGGGGGGTCGAGGGAGTAAACGCCGGCTTTCCTATACAACCTATAAGAGAGAGATGAAGAGTTTTGTCCCAGATAACAGTTAGTAACACTGACATTTTGATACCACATGAGGCAAATTGGTGGAAATAATGATAATAAGGTAAAAAAAAAAATAATGAGATAGCAATTTTACACTCAAATCGTGTTCAAAGTATTCCCACAAAAGGGCTTTGGAAAGTCGGGGGGAATGCTAGAGTATAGGCAATAATAATAAAGAAGGGGCAAAGCGAAAGAAAGACAAATAGCTAGCTACAAAAAAATAGCAGTAAAAAAAGACGATTCGAGAAAAGAAGTCAGTAAAAGATATAAAACCTATAAGAGAGAGGCGAGAAAGTTTTGTGCTAGATAGCGGTTAGTAACACTAGGCTATATTTTCATGTCACGCAAGGCAAATTAGCAAAAATATTGGTAGTGACGTAAAAAAGTATAATGATATTGCAATTTGATACTGAAATCCTGTCAAAAATGGTGCTACCAGATTCAGGTTTTAAGGAAAGTTAATTTATCTTTCAGACAATATAAGAAATGCATTATGAAAAAAAAACGAACATATTTCCCTTAAGGTGAAAATAGGTACGAGTTGTAAAATTCTAGATCAGAGGCTTCTATCGATCTTGGAAAGTAGTTGAGGTAGGTGAGCCCAGAATGAATTTAGAGCTTTCATCATTCCCTGGAAGCGTATTTTGAAGTACTTAAATCCGCCTCTTCCCCGTTCAAAGGGAGCTGACCTTTGATGACCTTTTACAATCTTTGTGTTAGAAAGATGAAACAATGACAAATAGATTTGCTGCTCAAATGAGGCAAAACAAAAGTGTGTATATCAACCCCTTCCCCCTTAAAAGGATGCTGACCTTTGGCAACCTTTTACAACCTTGGTGTTATAAAAGCAAAACAATGAGAAATAGAATGCTTAAATGAGGCATAAGGAAAGTGTTTCAAGCCTCATTCCCTTGCTCAATCCTGACTTATAAGGCTTAAAAGATTAGTAAATATATATCTTAAATTTAGGGGGGAAACCTTGATGTGGCTTAGAATTATACTGAGATAACAGGAATTTTATTTTAAAAGACTTGAGCCAATGAAAAAGAGATTGAAAACCCAAGATTAAAATAAAATCTTTTTTGTCAAAATTTACATGAATTTAATCTTAATCCCTAGAAATAAGAAAAGGGTAGAGATAGTATCTTGATAGCGCTATCCCGGGATATATTCTAGGCCGTGGTTTCATTCAAGAAAGTTCCATTCACCTAACTCAACTTGTTTCCATGGTAGCAACAAGCCTCCAAACCAGGACTAAAACTAGGACTAACTAGAACCGCTCTAAGTTTTCAAAGAACTTAACATGGAAGCAAAAAAAGAACATAATTAGGCCTCGCCTAAGCGCTAGGTCTTAGTCAGGCCTTCTCATTTAGTGTCGGGTACAGGGGCGTAATTTGCTATTTTGAAGGGTGGGAACTACCCATCCTAGACCTTGGTTAGCTCCCCCAGATCCCAGTTTGCCCCCACCACCTGAAATTTAATTTCTTCAAAAGTTTTGTCAAAACTAAGATAAGCCTGCATAATTCAAGAATCCACAGAGACGAGTCTGTTTTCTTTAGTATAAAATAAAAAAAAAAACAAGTTTTTTCAACTGAAAGTAAGGAGCAATATTGAAACCAACAGAAATTATTACGTATATAAAGGGGGTTGCCCCCTCCTCATTACCTCGCTCTTTCTGCTAAAGTTTTTTATTACTTTTAAAAAAGCGTCTTATTGTTTCTAATTAAACGGCCTTTGTGTTTCAGGTGTCATTATTAAAGAAATGGGACAAAATTCAAACTTTAGCGTAAAGAGCGAGGCGTTGAGGAGGGAGCAACCCCCTTTATATACGTAGTAATTTCTATTCGTTTTAAATTTTAGTGTTGCTTCTTACTTTCAGTTGAAAAGACTTGTTATTTAATTTAATTTCTGATAATTTTTTAAATAATGCTAGGAAATCTGGCCCCACCTCCACAGAGAAACCCCCTCTCCACGGAAATATCTTCTAGACAATTCAATCCTGGTAAAAATTTACCCCGGACAATTACTCTTTACCACTCTGCGTGGGAAATTGAGACGGGAAAGAGAAAGCAAGACATATAAAAAGAATTGTGTATAAGAATTCTGGCAAATTCCCAGGGTGTATAATTTCCCCTGACAAGTTCATTCCCTGGAAACTTCCCTCCCCATGGAAAATTCCCCCGTGGAAAAGCCCCTAGAAGAAAATTTGCCCCCCCCCCACCCGAAAATGTATGCCTACATCCCAATAACAAATACTATTGGCAAACAATGAGCAAATTTTATAACTTAAAGACCTGTCCCATGGGGCTGTGGGGCAAACAGTTATACTCAATGACATAGTTATTGGGCCTTTTGGGAAAAAGGGGCGGGGGAAGGGGCCTAGTTGCCCTCCAATTTTTTGGGTCACTTAAAAAGACCACTAGAACTTTTAATTTTCGTTCGAATGAGCTCTTTCCCGATATTCTATGACCACTGGGTCGACACGATCACCCCTGAGGGGAAAAAAACAAAAAAAAAGCAAACAAATAAACAAACATCCGTGATCTTTCTTATGGCAAAAAATAAAGAATTCCACATTTCTGCAGATATGAGATTAAAACCTATTCAGTAGGGTTCTGATACTCTGAATCCGATGGTATGATTTTCATTGAGATCACTTGGCTTTTAGGGGCTTTTCCCCCCTTTTTCTGAAAATCAGGAAAATTTTCTCAGGCGCTTAACCTATTATGGGTAAGACTAAACTTAATGAAGTATACGTATTTTAAATCAGCATAAAAAGCTGGTTCTTCTGATATACCTATTTGTATCACAATTCCGTTTTTTAGAGTTTCGATCACTATTGAACTGTTTGAAATTTGCCTTTATAAAGGTACTTTAAAGTAGTTTTTAAGTACTATATAATAGCTTTATGGTATCAAATGGTCCATTTTTGAGTTTTTACTGTCATTTCCACTTGATTTGGAAGATTGGCTCCAACTTTGCCCCCCCCCCCTCCCCCGGATTTTGAAAAAATTACGTCACTAATTGGGTACCATATGTCAGCTTTATGTAATGGCAGAGGCATAATGAGAATATTATCCATGAGTTTTTAATTTATTTTTGGTCTGGGGGAAGGCATATTACCTAAAGAAAGTTTCAAGTATGTTCATACTGGCCCCCCCCCAGCTGTGCCGTATTTTTGTTATATTCATGCTTCACCACTTCATAGGAGTTAGACTTTAAAGCTTATGATCAGCAAAACCTGTTAATTCCAGATATCTGAAATCGACTTTTTTTTTCTCTCTCTTACCCCTACCCAAGTAATACCCACAGATTATAACCCCCTGAAACCTGACCACTATAACCACTCCCAACGATAATGGTATTTCAGCTGTTCTGTTTTTTCATATCTCTTTTGTTTTTGTTTGTATTCTCCTAACCTTGGGACTTGAAAAGCAGGAAAAGATACAAGTTTTTGAAAAGTATAATTGAGACTAAAAAAAACACAAGCTAACTCACTTATTTAAAAACAATAATCATACAGAGAAAAGGTTTAAATAAGTATAATGCTGCAACGATGAAAGTAGAAAACCTATATTTCACCTTTCATATTTATTTCATACGTAATCCATGTATTTGTTGAGGGTAAAGAGCAATTAGTTCGAAGTGTCCTCCCTCCTTCCTCCTGATATAAAATTTTTGTGACTTTCCCAATAATTCCCCATATTTTGATCAATTCTTTCACGTGACTTTAATCTACGCTACGTATTTTATAGCGAAATCTTTTAGTTTGGTTTTAAAAATGTAATTTATTATTTTTCCGGTATCTATGATTATATTTATAAATAAAATTACAGTTTATCTTAAAATGTAAGGGCCTAATACTAGGCATGCACGTAAGGTGGCCAAATGGTGGCCCCTTCCCGATGGAGGCTCAAAGTTTTCACAATTATTCTAACGACGCGTTAAACCTTCTCTTTATCTCTTTACCTTTATTTTTTTTTATATTTGAGTCGTCTTCCCTCTCGGAATAAAATTTCCAGTCCGTGTTTGCAAAGCCCAAAAGATAAAAATTTCCGAAAATAGCTTTTTTAGAAAATAGTGTTTGCAAATTAAAAAAAAAATAGAAAATAGCAAAGGCCAGTCATAGTGTCACATTTTCATTTTAAACATTTTGCTTTATTCGCACATGTATATTTACATTTTCGTGGTTTTAGGAATACTATCTTAAAATTCCAAGTTTCTTGCTTAATTGGTTAAGGTTCCTGAACAGAAACAAGACAGACACCTGAATTTTGGTCATTGCCAAAATTGCCTTATCCAAAACAGCAAGGAGGACCCGTTAAATTTAAGTTGTAGTTACAAAATAAGTTAGAAGAAAAAGAAATATACGGCCTTCGATTCCCTATTGGATCTTCTTCCCAAATATGACAATCATTGTCGTCACTATTACAACCCACCCCATCCAGAGTGACTGAGGGTATTAAGTTGGACTTTCACAGAATGATGAGGGGGATGATCAATTGACCAAAAAGGCAGTATTTGCAACATGTACGCTGGTTGCCATTAAGACTACTACTGTTACTACTAAAAACTCACTGCAGCACCAAGCCACCTGAGGTTAACAAAGCTACGCAAGCTCCTCCTCCATCCCGATCTATCCAAACCCTCACTCTTGACACTCTTCCAAGAAGTTTCCATTTCCATTAAATCTTTCCTTACGACATCCTCCCATCCTATTCGGGGACGACCACGCTTTTCGTTCGGCCCTAGACGGATGGCCAACAAGGACAATCTTTGGCAATCCGTCATCCTTCATCCGAAGAACTTGTCCAAGCCACCACAACCTTTCTCTTATTATAAAACAGTTTGCGGTAAAGAACTGTAAGCAAGGAGCGATGCGGTTCAATAGAAAACGAAACTCTAAGAAACAGGGTCTTGATAACATTGGAGACAAAAAATGAATCAAATTTTGATGTTTATTCAAAATATATAAAATTAATCAAGTTTAATGTTACCCATCAAAAGCTACGACCCCGCGAAAATTTGCCCAATTTTTGAAAAAAGGATGAAAGCAACCCAAAACATCAAGTGATCTCCGTGGAAATCATTTCATTAGATTCAGCATATCAGAGAACCCTACTGAAGAAGTTTTAAGCTCCTAGATACAAAAATGTGGACATTTTTTGCCAACAGAAACATCGCATGTTTATCTGTTTGTTTTCCTAAGGGTGATCGTATCGAACCAGCAGTCCTAGAAGATCGGGAGAGGAATCAACTGGTCGCAAATCAAAAGTTCTAGTGCCCTTTGTCAGTGACAAAAGATATTGGAGGGTACCTAGCCCCCTCACATTGCCTCTTTTTCTCCAAAGTCGTCCGATCAAAATTTTTAGATAGGGATTTTGTTCAGCATAGTCGAAAAATCTAGTAAATATATCATATATCTTTTAGGATGATTCAACCCCCTATAACCCCCATGAAAAGGGCTGCAAACTATGAACTTATTTACATGCCCATTATTCACATACAGCATTGGTTTTTGGGACGTATACAGATATTTTTCAAAAGGGAGAATATTTCTGGTGGGAGGGGGGTACGCGGGAGCATCTTGCCATGAAGGAATTTTTCGTGGGGGAAGGGAATTTTCCTTGGAGGAGGAGCCGGATTTCCCAGCATTATTTAAAAACGGTCAGAATTAAATTTAAAAGAAACAAGCTCTTTCAGCTGAAATTAAGGAGCAACTTTACAAGTTAAAATGAACAGAAACTATTACGTATATCAGGTTGGCTGCTTCCTCCTCAATACTTCGCTCTTTACGCTAAAGTTTGTTTTTTTCAATTTAAAAAAAAGTTTATTATTCTAATTAAACGGCCCTTGCTTCTCAGGAGTCATTTTTAAATAATTGCAACAAAAAGTCAAACTTTAGCGTAAAGAGCGAGGTATTGAGGAGGGACTAACCTTTCTCATATACACAATAATTTCTGTTCATTCTATGTTTTAATGTTGCTCCTTACTTTCACTTGAAGAAACTTTTTTTTATTTAATAGCGCTAGAAAGGATTGAATCGCACTTTTTGGACATATTATTATTTGAGATACCGTCACTCAGTCAGCCCCCCCCCTCCATACCTTCTAAAAACTAGAACGTAAATTGCACTTTACTGAAAACAAAATACATTTTAAGTGTTTCCTCGTTTTTTACTTTAATATATCAAAAACCATAGGACTTTCAGGAATGAATATCAGCATATATATATTAAACTGTCAGTACAAATTAATTTTTTTTTCAGTAATCTTGGTTATGATGGCGTTTTTTCAATATTATTAGAAAAGAAACATTTAGCTCGAAATAAGGATTTGTTTTCAGTAAAGTGAAAATTATGTTCCGGCCCTTAGAAGGCATGAGGGGCGTCAGCGTTACTCATATTAGTTTCTGCTCGTTTTGAGTTTGACTATGTTATTTATTTTAATTTCTGTTCGTTTTTTGTTTCATTTATTGATGGTTATAGGTGGAAGTCTTATGCTTGGAAAATTATTTGACTTTATTTCAGCTTATTTTTTATTTAATACAGCTCTTCACTTTCTTTGAAAGGCTTCCACTGTGGATTTTTTTTTAATTAGTTTTAAAAGAAGCGAAAAAATCAGCAAAGTTTAGGTCTATACCAAGCTTAGGGCTATATAGCTTAGGGCTATACCAAGTACCATAGGAAACCCAGCACTATATTTATAGCAATGCTATAGCAAGCACTATAGCAAGCACAAGTGGAGCAGCGGTAATTAGCATATTCAGGGAAAGCAAAGAATACGAATGCGAATAGCACATTTATTCTCTTCTGTGTTGTTTTCCAACAGTTCGTGGTAACGAATTGTAAGTAAGGAGCGACCCGGCTCAATGGTAACCGAAACTCTAGAAAACAGGATTGTGGTACCAATAGATACATCAAAAGAATAAGATTTTAATGCTGATTTAAAATATATAAGTTTCATCAAGTTTAGTCCTACCCATTTAAAGTTACGCGCCTGAAAAAATTTGGCTGATTTTCGAAAAAAGGGGGAAAGACCCCCTAAAAGTTATAGAAACTTAATGAAAATCACACCATCATATTCAGCGTATCAGAGAACCCTATTGTAGAGGTTTCAAGCTCCTATCTACAAAAAATATGGCATTTTTTGCCAGAAGAAAGATCACGTATGCAGTGCCCTTTTTAAGTGACCAAAAAAATGGAGGGCAACTTGGCCCCCTCCCACTCTCATTTTTTCCCAAAGTCACCCGATCAGAATTTTGAGATAGCCATTTTGTTCAGCATGGTTAAAAATATGATAACTATGTCTTTTAGGATGACTTAATCCCCCGAAGTCCTCGGGGGGAGGGCTGAAAGTTATGAACTTTACCCAATGTTAACATATAGTATTGGTTATTGGGAAATATACCTACGTTTTCTGGGGGATTTTTTGTGGTAGTGGGGGGGGGGTCGGGGGCTATGTGGGAGGATCTTTCCATGAACTAAGTTTTCATGGGGGAAGGGACAATGCTATGGAGGGGACGCCAGATTTCCCAGCATTATTTAAAAAAAAGATCAGAAATTAAATAAAAAAACAAGTTTTTCAACTGAAAGTAAGCAGCAACATCAAAACTTAAAACGAACAGAAAATTTTACGTATATGATTGGGTTCACCCCCTAGTCAATACCTCGCTCTTAAAGCCAAAGATATTTTAGTACTTTCATAAGAGTAAGAGCTATTTATTATAATTAACGGCCTTTGTGATTAAGCGGTAATTTTTAAAGAATTGGAACAAAATTCGAACTTTAGCTTAAAGAGCAAGGTTAAAAATATATGAATATAGAAGTTCGTTACGTAAGTTAATTCGTAAGTTACGTATAAAAATGTTCGTAAATAAAATTAAACAAGTGTTGAGAAAGCCATTTAACCAAATAAAAGTAAAATTAATATGCAAATTTTGCTTTAATTATTCATGCACGGTGAGCCAAAATCGAAACCTGCATTAATTCAAACAACGTTCAAAAATTAAATAAAAAAAACAAGTTATGTATTATTTCGTTATTTCGTATATGAAAGGGGCTGTCCCCTCCTCAACGTCTCGCTCTTTACGCTAAAGTTTGACTTTCTCACTACTCCATTTTTTTAAACAATAAAAAAACTTTAGCGTTAAGAGCGAGGGGTTGAGGAGGGGACAGCCCCTTTCATATACGAAATAATTCTGTTCGTTTTAGTACTTTCAACTCAAAGTTTTAACTTCGTTCCTTACTTTCAGTTAAAAAAACTTGTTTTTTTTATTTAATTGTCTTAAAGGCTGGGCACACACAGCTGATTTTGGGAACTGATTTCCAAATCAGCGCCGATTTTAAAAGAAATCGGCGTCGATTTTAGCTTGAAAAGTTTTCTAGTTTTCGGCACCGATTTAAAAAATCAGCGCCGATTTTCATCATGACCATCACAAAAAAATAGGGACAAAAATAAATAGTCAGCCGGAGATGTCTGTGGTGAAAGACCCCGCTACTGAGCTGAGAACTAAACTGAGAACTAAGCTGAGATCAATCATGCAACTATTAATAAACTCTAGTTGACTATTTGTGCCCATGATCTTTTGTTTTGAAAATCTCGCGCAACAAATTTCTTCTTTCAACAAATTTTTCTAACCGCTATCGTTTGTCCACTGATGCTGAAATCGGTTCCCGAAATCAGGTCGGTAAATTTACCGAGGGCCATTGTAAGTGTTAGCTTTTTCGTCTTACATATAAACCAAAATTCTTTTGGTTTATCTGTAAGGTATGATGCCAAACATGACACATTAGAAAAACAAAAAAAGAAACACAACCTGGTCCAGTTCCATCATAAACAAAGTCTTTTATAAAGATGGCGTCGTCGCTAACTGCATACACAGTGCCCGCTATACTGTGAGCAAATGTTTGAAAATTCCCAATGAATGTGCCATAATACTCTCCTTGACATAGGAAAACACCTAAAATAATACAAAATTTGAAAAATACTATTTAAAAAATTATCTGGGGCTAGAAAATTTAAGAAAGTTTAATCCAACATTTTTTATTGCTGGTTTAGCAACTTAAACAATTATGCTTTTGTGTCGTTAGTCTGGATAACTGTTTTTCTTCCTAAATGAAACGATCGAGCGTTTTTGATTAGTTAATTTAATTGAATTTTGCAAACTGAATGATAGTAGCTCATTAGAACTATAAAATGGTGTTGAACGGAACTAACAGATTAATTTCTACATCGAAAACATTAAATTCTGCTACTAGTGAGAATTTATAACCGCACCAAGTCACCTGAGTCAGACCTAGATATTTGTGTGTTTATCACTTTCTTTCTTTTTAATGCCCTTTGTCCAGCAGGCTTTGTTGCTACTTTATTGATATATATATATATATAGTTAAACCATTGTTCTAAATTACATATAAATACTACATTTTAACTCTTTATTTTGGTAACAACTTCTTTCTTCAACTGATCAAACGGCTTTCGGATGTGATTTCAGTAAAGCATAAGTTCAACCTTAACTTAAATAACAGAGAATAAGAAAATGGCAGCACCATTAATGTTTTAATCGTGAAAATTGACTCTTGACATATATTAACTTTATATTAATTTTATTTATGACTCATTTTAATTTATTGACCTTGAAGCGGCACATCTTTAATATTTTTGTGTTGCTATTTATTTGTCTTTGTTTTTGATCCTTGTCATGCGTCTTCTTTTTTTTTAGTCATGATATGCTATTGTTAGCTCCAGCTAGTGTAGTTAATAAACATATTCTATTCTAAATTAATTTATTGTTGTATAAATTTTCAGAGCCACTTTTTACTCGAATTTGAAATAAACCTTTTGTATTTAATTTTTTCTTGTTTTCAATGCATAAGATAAGTAAATGTTGGAAGATGCCACTTCCTCAGTCCCGAGCTCTTTAAAAATAAGTTTCACTTTTGTTTTGGCACCTCAATTTTAGGACGCTTTCCCCCTTTTTAAAATAACCAATGATATGCAACATTAGACTAAGAGAACTTTACATATTTGGAGTTACACTACTCATGGAAATACATGACTAGTAAAAAGGGAAATTTTAAAAATAGAATTAGAAAGCAATAAGACCATAAAAAAAAACACTTTTTATGCTGATTCCAAATATATTAAGTCTGTTAATTTTATATCTACCCAACAAAAGTTATTGCAATAAAAATTGTGTAATTTTTGAAAAATTGGGGATATGCCAAAGAATGAATTGCACTCAAATTCAACATATACGAACTCTAAAAAGTTTAGTTCGAGATGTACAAATTTAAATTATTGTTTTTTTTACAAGGACGATGGTTACGGGTGCTTTTTTTTTGGGGGGGGGGGGGGGGTGGATGATGAGTAGATTAGTATTCAGTGGTTTTTATGCTTATAGTATTTCTCTCAATAGCAATTACAATACTATTGTCAATTCTATAATCAGAAAAAAATTTGCTATACATTTGCTACATTTTTTATGGGGCTAAGAGATCCTTAGCATTTCAAGCAGTAATTATTACGAATAATTGGATTTACCAATACTTTCATATTGTAGAGCAGTATCCATTTTCCCCTGAGTATATTTTGAAATAAAACAGTAAACTAAATATATTACAAATCAATTTACTGGTAATTTTTAAGCGGAAACCAGGTATTTGACAGAAAAAAACATTGACCCACAAAAAAAGAGAAAAGGAATTGACTCAGCAGAAAAATTAGTGACACAAATAACATAAATTTTACAACGTCTAAATCATTGTCACGCAATTAATATTCTTACATCAAGTTGGGTTGTCACTAATAATTGTTTTTGTTATTTTTCTTCTTATTTAGCATGCACACTTTAAATATTAACTTTCTTCCGTTCAAAATATCGTCAATATTTATTTAAATATTGTGATTGAATTTTACTTTTTAATCATTTGTTTTCTTCAAGAGGTTCACTCTTATTAATATTGAGAGTCAAACTGTAAGAAGCATAGAATTGAAAACAAAATCCTTTTCAGTCTACTAAAATTATAGCAGTGAAAGAAAAGAGGGCACATCAGCCATGCAAAAATGTTATTTTCCTTGTTGTTCGAGCTAGGGGACTGTAAGTCTCCTGTATAAGGTTTTTGGCCATGCCAATTCCAAAAGTGCACTTTTTGTTTTGATCTGACGCCATTTTGGATGGCTTCGAAATTCCCATAAATCTGTGTCCGAAATAACTTTTTACAATTACAAATCACAAAACTAATCGAGATAATAATTACCATTCGTGAATCAACTACAAATGGCAATTTTTCTCTCTAGGCATTTTTTATTATAGCAATTTTTATTTTTATTCTAGTTACTATGGCCCGTGGTTTGTTCTTTACTAGGTTGCAGCTGCCACTGCAATCATGATAAAAAATAAGTACGAATACCAACATTACTAGTGAAGACGGACAATCTTGAGAAATATCAGCTTCGACCTGTAATCAAAACGGCAAGAATATGGAGCCTTCTAGAAAATGAATACCACAGCTTAGTTTTAAATTACTAAGAATATCATTCTGTAGCCAAGGAGTATTTCAATAGGGACCCAGATTGTTGAAATAAAATCATCGAAGCCCGGTCGGCTCATAATATAAATTTTCTTGATAATCCTTTTGCCTGAATTAAATAAAAAAAAAACAAGTTTTGTCAACTGAAAATAAAGATCAACATTAAAATTTAAAACGAACAAATATTATTACGTATACATGGGGGTTGCTCATTCTCAACACCTCGCTCTTTACGCTAAAGTTTTTTAGTACTTTTCAGAAAAAGCTTCTCATTGTTCCGATTAAACGAACATAGTGTTTCAGGAGTCGTTCTTAAAGAATTGGGACAAAATTCAAACTTTAGCGTAAAAAGCGAGGTGTTAAGAAGGAGCAATCTCCCTAATATATGTAATAATTTCTGCTTGTTTTAAGTTTTAATGTTGCTCCTTACTTTTAGTTGAAAAAACTTTTTTTTTTATTTTATTTAAGATCGTTTTTTGAATGATGCCAGGAAATCTGGGTACACTTCCACGGAAAAATCCCTCCTCCCCGCGAATTTATTCTCTAGACAGTTCAATCCTGGTAAAAATATATTCCGGACAATTACCATTAACATATCCACCCGTAAAATTGAGTCGGCAAAGAGAAAGCAAGACATAAGAAGAATTTTCGAATAGTGATTCTTGTAAATTCCCCCAGCGTAAAATTTTTCTTGAAAAATCTGTCGTGGACACTTCCCACCCCATGGTCAATTATCCCCATAAAAAGCCCCACCAGCAGAAAATCCCCTACCACCCGAAAAATGTGTGCATATTTCCCAATAACAAATACTATACTTAAAAAAGGGCACATTTTGTAACTTAAAGACCTTTCCCCATGGGCTGTGGGGGGTCAAGATATCAAGGAGGCACACTTGTGCTTGTATAAAGAGGCGACCCACCACAATGTTAAGCGATTTCAGGTACTAGAGGTCGCAGAGAGACGGCAGTAATCGCATTTTGTAGCCGAAGCTTAAACTAAGAAACTTGCAAAATTTCATCCTCCTCCGACTTTATCTTCATGGGGTAAACTGGGCCGGAAGTTTCGACCCTCCCACCACAGCCCCCCTTTAACGTTGTCCGATTG